>OZJO01027517.1:0-45551 GCA_900406225.1 Acrobeloides nanus | reverse complement strand
GAGAATCGATGTTTTCGAAAATTTTAGAAAAGCAAAAAATTTTGATTGCCGTCGGGTTGAAATCAACATAATTTTTTCCCAAAAATGCGATTTTTTATTTTATGGTCAAAAGAGCTATTTTTAAATTTTGGCCATAAAAACCATTTTTGTATAAAAAGCCATTTTTGGCCAAAAAAGCTATTTTTTTGTCTTTTTTGTACAAAGGAAAGTGCGTACGAAAAATATCGTACGGAAAGTGGCAATAGGACGGAATGCACCGCACAAAGTGCAAGCGCACGGACTGGGCGCACAAGGACTGAATGCACGGACTGAGCGCACATTTTCCTTCAAAAATGTCCTAAATGTTTTTGAAGGAAAATGTGCGCTCAATCCTTGTGCGCTCAGCCCGTGCGCTCATTCATTGTGCGCTCAGTCCTATTAAAACCGTGTGGTGCATTCCGTCCTATTGCCCGAAAAGTGTTTGTACACAAAATTACTGTACGAAAAATCCATGTGAACCACAAATGTACGAAAAGTTATACTGGACTTTTATCTTATCGCACATCAATGTTCAAGTTCTGTCTAACTCATACTATTTCCTTTTCAACGTACTAAAGCTGTATCGACAGATCCCCAATCTTGACAGATCACGGACGTAAATAACAGTCATAAAAATGATCACCCCAAAAGTTATATATTTTTTTATAATTTTTTTTCACCTTTTTTCTCCCCACTTCTGGTCACAAACCCTTCACAAGTCATCTCGTATAAAAGTAGCATGATTGTAACAATAGTCAACCAGTCTTCATCCTTCCAACTACTCTTCAAACTTTCAACCACGAAAAGTTGAACTGCCCTCTCCTAGCTATGCACTGACCTGTGTAGCTTTTTTTTCCAAACAAACCCATTTTTCAAAAATCAATTATAGTATTACTTTTCTTTGACCTGGGTACACTATCGATCTCGTTCGAAAATCCAATTTTCATAATTTCCCAACATCCTAAAGTCCCTGAATCATCGGCTAAGAAACTCCCTCAACGATCGATAAAAAAAACTTTTTTCCATGTCTAGTTCCCTTTGGACATTTATTTGGCTATATGGATAGACAACCACACACACACATACACACATGCATAGAAAAGCCGCTATACATGGCTAAGCCCCGACGGCATCCGTCCAACCAACCAAAACCACCATCACGCCGCCGAACCTATATTAGTCCGACAGAGCGGCACATCGTGATGAAGAAAAAACTCAACGAACCATGCCCGAAGGAAAAAGAAGAAAAGTGCGATGAAAAATTTTCTTCTTCTTTCCCGCGTAAGAAAAGATATGCGCCATTTTTTTGGCTCAAGCCTGGTTCGTCAAGATTCGGCGTGCTAGATTATGAAGCTTTTTCGCGGTCGGACGATATTCCAAAATTTGATTTAGTTTTTTAAAGAGAGGATAGCTAGTTTCGTTTTTGAGGCTTGAGATTTTTTAAGTGACAAACTGCGTTTATGTCAAATGATTGAGATGTAATTTTTTGAAAATAAAAAATTTGTTTTTTTTTTTATAAATATTTTATAAAAATTTTCACAACTTTTATAAGAATGAAAGTAGCTCTTGTGGATAAAAAATGAAAGTTGTCGAAAAAAATTAATTTTGGAGCTACTAAACAATGGGGGGCCACCCACGTGAAAATTTTTTCGAAATTTTTTTTTTGGAAATGACCCATCTAAGGGTAAAAATATGCGCGGAATCCGAATTTGACATTTTCGAATTGAAAAAACGCTTCCCTGATTCAGGCTGGCATATTGTGTATTGAAGCGAAAAGTAACAAAAATGCGATTTTTGCCTAAAAAATTTTTTTGTAAAATTTAAAAAATAGGGGGTTACCCCCTAAAATTGAAAAATATCGAATTTCAAAAATGGCTCCAAATCGGCTGATTTTTGTACTCGAGCTTTTTCGACTATGGGGGAACACGATGTCGATATTATTTTTTAACAAAATTTGTGTAAAAATTAAAAAATAGGGGGTTACCCCCTAAAATTGAAAAATATGCGAATTTCAAAAATGGCTCCAAATCAGCTAATTTTTTCTTTGTGTAAATGGTACTTTGTTATCCATAAAAACCTTTTTAATAATAGTTTTTATTTCCTTGAAAGGATAATTTTGTCGTCTTGGTGAATTTGTAATTTATCTGTCACGGGAAACAAAACGACTTGAGATGCGAATTACGTAAGAATGGGTGCCCAAAACCCAAGCGCCAAGATTGGTTTTTCTTCGATTTTTTGGCAAACAAATTTGCTTGGAAATTTCTCTTTTTTAGCCAAAATGTGGTTTTTTTGCAAGAACTTTCAATCTTTTATTCAAGAATTTTAAATTAGGTTTTTGCGTAGACCAAAACAATGGGATGGACCTGATCTAGTTGTTGCTATTGGGCGTTTTTTGAATAATTTTACGTGTTAGAATGAATTTTTAATGTTTTTTTCGTGTTAGAATGAATTTTTAATGTTATATACAACTGATTTTCAAATATCAATAGACTGAAGTATGATCAAAGTTAGGGTAGGACTGATATTTGATGCTTTGTGCAGAGGCATTTATGAACATTTTCCGCGAAAAGTAAAAGGATTAAGCTTATGCTTAATGTCAAGTTTAGGCTTGGGCTTAGGCTTACACTTAGTAATATGCTAAGGCTTAGCTTAGGCTTGGGCTTAGTATTAGGCTTTGCTTGGGTTTGGACGTAGGCTTAAACTTTAGGTTTAGACTTTGACATAGGCCTAGGCCTTTGCTTAGGCTTAAGAACAAGTTATATTTGAATTTATTGAAAATTTCGTTTTTTATAAAATTCACTCTCGCTACTAATGCTCTTCTTGATATTAAACTTTCTAAAAATAAAAAATGTTGACCTATTTTATGACATTTGTGCTTTCATCCCAAAAAGCCCATTCCTTTTTCGTAGAATTCCTGCAACTTTCTCAATCTTTTAATAAGTTTCCTATTGAGTTTCCAGCCATCCTTTTCTGTTATCTTATGATGTCATTGACAGGCAGATGTTTTATTTAATTCATTCACAAGTATTTTTAACCGATATCCTATACTCTATTATCTAGCATCCGTATAATTCATTTCCTCCCGCGTATATTCCTCTATATTATTTACCGGCGGTTTTCAATTACACATAAAAAGTTGTAGGAGGATTGGCTAGGGAAACACGAGTTTCAATGGCTTCACCTTTTTAGGCTTTTAAATTGGTTGTCTGTTGAATTGGATTTTTAATTAATATCATTTTGTAGCATCTTTTATTAGATTATTCAATATATAAGGTGCTTTCAGATGGCATCGAATGCTGCGGAAATGACTCCTCCTCGTATTTTATGCGGGAAATCGATTGTGGAGGTACTACCCCTCTCATAACGCTACCTCCCCCCAGGCACTACTCTCTTCCCTACCCCTCCCCCAGCCACCCATACCTCCTTCCCCGACGCTACCTCCCCCCAGGCACTACCCTCTTCCCTACCCCTCCCCCAGCTACCCCTTCCCCGACGCTACTTCTCCCCAAGCGCTACATACTTGAGCATATGGGTAGTGAACTCTTCAAAAAAACTTTGCTCTATCCCCCACCCAATTTTTTACCTTGGTCCCCCCTTATATTTTTTTCAATACTTTTTCAAAACATAAGGGGCTCTTAAGTTTTTTTCCGCTTTTTTCAAAAAAATTTCAACAATCACCAAAGTCTCCCATTATGTTTTTTCATAGATTATTCAAGAACTTATTTAGGAATTGAAGTATAAATGAGATATAATTTTTTGTAGATTGTGGATCATTTGACCTGTGGGTGGCGGTTAACCCTACCCCTCCCCCCAAATCGAGGTATGGGGATTGTACATGCTTGCTGAACAAGCATTACCTTGAATACCATATGTGGACGAAAATTACGCCACTGATGGTTAGAAAATCGGACTACAATTACACAACTTTTTGATTTTCTTGACGACAACAGACTATAGTCAATTTTTTAAAGCTAGTCTATTGGCAATGCATAAAAAATTAGGGTAAAATTGGCTGCAGCTTTCCATTTTTCTCTCAAACCCTTCAGCTCAGACTCAATTGTTAAATAGACTTTCCATCCACTCCTTTTTACACTTTTTTTCAAAATTTCCAACCCGGAACCCAAAAGATTAAATTACAGAGTCTGATAATAAATCCTCCATTAATCTTTCATCCTTTTCACACGCTATATTTTTATGCCACCCCTTCATATTTCTACGTCAATTTTTTGAACTTGGTCGTTTCATTCTTGCTATAGCAACGAGTATGACTAAACTTATAGTGTCAAGGCGTTCCCGTTTTGAACGTTGAATATAGTTTAGAAAAGCGTTATTTACGTGTAATATTTTCAATCGATGAAATTCTATGAAGTCCATTTTTGACTCTTTTTGACAGCCGCTTGGCATTGAGGGGGTCGAACCTAGACCTATAAAATGAAAGCATAGTCTAGTGGATAAATGGCTATGTTAATTTTAAAGTTATGACAAAAGTATCCTACTGGGGATAGGGGTTGGATAATTTTCGCACACCCTGTAAATATTCAGACTAAATTTTCATTCTTAAAAACGTGTGATTTTGCGTGCAAATTTTTCAATCAATAAAATTGCCATTTTTTTAGACTAGAAAACAAAAGAACGCCGTCATTCCGTGTTATTTAATGACTACCTAGAGGCGAAAATTATGGGATTAGACTATTAGAGAGAGAAAGCCTTCTATTTTAAGTGATCTTTATTTATTGTGCTAAAAATATTGATTTTTATTGGAGAAGTTGACCTTTGAAGCTTATATATGGGTATTTCTATGGGTATTTGGGTATTCTATTTGACAATATTTGTATAAAAGAAGCTTATAATCGTGGCCGGCGATATAATGATAGCCGATGCCTCTCTTGTGCCTGATCTGTCGCATTTGAGCGCGGAAGAAAGAGCGATCATCGAAGAGGTTTTTCAAAGGCAGAGAGCTGAAGAAAGGAAAGAAGAAGAGCTATCAGTGTAAGTTTTAAAAAATTGTAAAAAACCTTATATAAAACAACGTACTCGTTTTCATGCTTAATCAATGCGTGAAATCGGTCGTATTCGGCGGGAACAATTCACATCCCTGCGTGGTCGTGTTTGACGTTTTCATGTTTAGTCAATGCGCGTAATCGATTTATCGCAAAAAATACCTCTAACAAGTTTGATTTTAGAAAAAATTTTTCCTTAAATAGTACCCTGTCGTCTGCGGTCGTTGGTCCTTAGTAGTACCAGATTAAATTATCATAAAACAAAGCAATAATAATCACATCATTTGTTCATTTGACTCTCTTTTTCTATTTTTATAAGATTAATTTCCGTATTTAACTAGCTCCTAAAATACCTCAACCCCCTGCCTTTTCCTCTTTCTTATGTACACAACAAAAATTTCTATGCTTAAAACAAATGAGCTACAAATACAAAAGATTCTTTTCATTCAAGAGTGTGTAAATGAGACTATATAACTTTTTTCTTTGGTAACTAATAAAACTTTCCCATAGTCAGTTGAAAACATTTTACTTTTGAATTTTCACACCACCAGATGATGTTTGTATGCCTTTCAATTTTGTGATTGGCACAAAAATTTGGGTTCAATATCAAAGAATTTGAAAGATATTCTATTTTAGTAGGCGAAAAATCGTTGCCTATAAAAATGAATTATTTTCTAAGTGAATATTTTAAAATGACGTGAGTTTTGTTTTACGGAGGAAGTGAATTTTATTGAGAAAAAAGAGATTTTAAAATTTTGAGGGAAAGATGTTTTGAACGTTTTGAGTAAAATGTACATCAGCATCTCAAAGAGTGCATTTTCAACTTCAAAATGTTATATCTCCTCAACCATAAAAGATTTTTAATTGGGGTCTTTTTTAAAATATTTATCACGATGCGAAGAATATTTTTTAAAAAGATCCCCGGCCAAAAATGGTCATCCGACATTTTTTCCTTATCCCTTTTGTTCCCTTAAACAATTTTTTCCCTATGACAATTTTTTCCCTAAAACAAAATTTTCCTCGTGACAATTTTTTCCCAAATTCGTTTCAATAAACACGATTTTATTTATATTCAGGCATAAAATCGTGTTTATTGAAACGAATTTGGGAAAAAATTGTCATAGGGAAAAAATTGTTTAAGGGAACAAAGTAGTAAAGGAAAAAATGTCGGGTAACTCCAAAAATCTTTTATGATTGAGGAGATATAATACTTTGAAGTTGGAAATGCACTTTTCGAGATGCTACTGTAAAGTTTACTTCTCCTTAAAAGAAGAATAGGAAAGATGTGAATGCTTTTGCTCACAAGGACAGGGGGTCGTTTGATGTTTCGAGACTTGATATTTCGAAACTGTTTTATGACTTTGAGGATTTCTCCGGAACTACAAAGTCAATCCTGATAGTTTTGGTGTCTTTAGAAAGCTGTATTTCGTAGCAATCGAATAACATCAAAATCATGCCATAACTCTTTCTGGTTGCGGAGTAATTGTATAATTAGTAAAAAATGTCGAAAAAACTGACATTTTTTACTAATTATGTAATAACTCCTCAACCAAAAAGAGTTATGGAATGATTTTAGTGTCATTTGATTGCTACAAAACCCAGCTTTCTAACGACACCAAAACTATCAGGATTGGCTTTGTATAGGAGAAATCCACAAAAACATAAACAAGTTTCGAAATGTCAAGTTTCGAAACATTAAACGACCGACAGGGGTACAATCGGCATACGGGCTAATTTTGCAAAATATTTTTGCAACACAAAATTTTCGAGACATTTTTCACAGGACATTTTTCGTGGCATAAAATTTTCCAACATTTTTTGTGCCACTATTTTTTGGAACATTTTTCGTAGCACGAAATTTTACAACATTTGTCATGGCACTATTTTTTTGGATCAAATTTCGCCGACATTTTTCGTAGGACAATTCGTGGCAAAACTTTTGCTACATTTTTTGCGTCGATGATAATTTTCCATAATTCCTACGTTTTTAGCCACTGCAAAAAAACGCCATAAAAATTGTGTGCCACAAAAATTGTCCCAAAAAATAGTGTCACGAAAAATGTCGGAAAATTTTGTGTTGCAAAAATATTTTGCAAAATTAGTCCGTACAATCCCCTCTCTAAATTTCTGAGGGGGAGGGACTCTATAGGCTAAAATGAACCCACCCTGAAAACAATTTTTAAACTCGCCCGAAGTTCATCTAGCCGAAGGACTTTAACTATCGCATCAAAAAGTTCCTTTCCATGGATAACATCATTATTTTGATCAGGATATTCTTGAACTCGTCTTTTCATGTAAGCTGCCATTCAATGGGTCTCCCATTACGATTTTAACCAAAATTTTCCTTCTTTTTCAACAAAAATTTCCATTTTGAGCATTTTCAGCTTGAAAATAAGCATTTCTCAAAAAATTTTACAAGATAGCTAATAAAAAACGGTACTTTTGCGAATTTTCGAGCAATTTTTTGCAAAAAAATTTTTTTGAATATTTTCTAAAATGACACTATGGGATTTTTTCTATACGAGAAATCGTTTGCGCGCATTGAAAAATCTTGAAAATTCTTCCCTGATGAATTTTTTTGAATTCATAGAAAATTTGAAAAAAACGAAAAAATTTTATACGATTACATGGGAAGCCATTGGGCACAAGTAGGGTTGCATTTTTGACCGGTCAAATGACGTCAATTGACCAATCAGCAAAAGGTCATTTCACTACGTTTTTACTCTTTGATAAGTTCAACAGAAAAGCCAGACACAAAAGAACTTTTTTTTGACGATTCGTCAAAAAAAAGTTCTTTGTATCTGGCTTTTCTGTCGAACTTATCAAAGAGTAAAAACTGAGTGAAATGACCTTTTGCTGATTCGGACAAAAAAAAGAATTTGACCATCAATTGACATTTGACCGATCCGGTCAATTGACTGCGATGCAACCCTAGGCACAAGTGCTAAAAGATTGGGGGTGGGGGAATTGGTGCATCACGTGAACAGTCAAGAAACTGGTATGGCAAACAAGGAGGCAAAAAATGAGTCAAAAAAGTGCATTTTGGGAATCAAAAAAATTTGATGGGACCGGAAAATTTTTTACTAAAAATGACCCTATTAGGGGTAATTTTATGCTGGGTATCAATTGCGCGCATTCCCGAAGCATGAAAGCGCTCCTTGACCCTGATTCAGGGAATAGAGTTATTGTGTTAACGCGAAAATCAAAAAATTTATTTTTAAAAAAATGCCAATTATGCGCTTTTTTAAATTTTTTGCAAAAATATTTCAAATTTCCAAAATCTTAAAAAATTATGTTCCCTTTTCTCGCTTTGTTTATCTTGATTATATTCTAATCTCATTTATAGAAAAGCCGAAAAAGAGTTGGAGGATATCGATCGACAGATCAATGAAAGGAGTGAGACTGCCCGCCGACTGGTGGGAACCCAAGACGACGCAATTTGTCAGATTTGCCAGAAAACAAAATTCGCTGACGGAATTGGGCACAAGTGCTTTTATTGCCAGCTTCGCTCATGCGCTCGTTGTGGAGGACGGACTACTAGCAAAAATAAAGTAAATACAATTTCTTTCATACTCCATTTTTTCTTTGTTATATCATAATTATACATTTCCTCCGTAGTAAATTTTCTACAACAAAAAATCACATGGCCCATGGTGAAGTGACAAGATTTGATGATGACCTATATTTTTAGAATATTTGGGCATGTTCGCTATGTCAAAAACGGCAATCTATACTGGCGAAAACTGGAAAATGGATTGATTTGGGACAGAAACCAGAATCTGGAACAGGGTTAGATTTTTGAAAAAATTTAAAAATCAAAAAAATTTTAAAAATTGATAAAAATTATTTTTGGCCACAATTTTGAAAAGAATCTCACAAGGAGTGCTAACTAGTTGCAGCGCGGATATAGAACATCGACTAACATAGAGTGAAAGTTCATGGAAAATGGATAATTAAAAAAATTTTGGAGCATGGACAAAAAATTTTGAGCTTAAGCGCTTCCAAGATTTTAGGTCTTGTTTTTTTAGTTTTTTGGCTATAACTCGGTCAATTTAAATCCGTTTGGGCTTAACGATAGCTCATTGAATTCCTGAGATCACGGCGAATAACTTTGTAGAACATCATTTTTTAAGGAAAAATTTCTTTGTTGAAGAAAACTTTGAAGAAAGTTATTGATGATTTTGAGTTAAGCTGACTGAAATTCGAACAATAAACTTTCTTCTAAGCTTTCTCCAACAAAGAAATTTTTTCATAAAAATCGATGCTCTACAAAGTTATTCACCGTGTTCTCAGAAATTCAATAAGCTATCGCTAAGCCCAAGCGGACCTAATTTCGCTGAGTTGTAGCCAAAAAACTAAAAAACAAGATTCAAAGTCTTGGCTCAACATTTTTTGTCTCATGCGCTTCCAATTTTTTTTAAATTATCAATTTTTTATGAACTTTTACTCTATGTTAGTCAATTTTCCATATCCGCGCTGCAGTTAGTGAGCACTTCTTATTAGTCTTGGGCTTAGGCTTAGACTTAGGCTTAAGTTTAGGATTAAGTTTAGGCTCGTGCTTAGGATTAGTCTAGGCTTTGTCTTATGCTAGATTTAGTCTTTTTTAAGTTTTTTCCTTGTCAGAGGCAAAAACAATTGAACTCAGCCAGGAATCAAACCTGGGGCCTCTCGCACCCAATGCGAGGATCACACCACTGAGACTGAAGAAAGTTAAATTTTCTAAATGCTTGACATCAAAACTGACTTATGATTAAAAAATCATTTAAGTTAAAAAATCCATAAAAATTCATTTTTTAGCCAATCCAGCCCAACACATTCTCAAACCGACTCTTTTGGAAAACCACTACCCGGCCAAACTGCTGATATTGGTACAATTCCAAATTCCATCTCAGGGACTATAGCAAGTGCTGCGACGGCGATGCTAAGTCGTCGTCAGTCCAATCCAAAAGTGCAACAAAATCATGTCCAGCAAAATAACATCCAACCTGCTCAACAGAATCATATTGCCATTTCAAAACCTATGAACCAAGGTCCACAGCAAGCTCCATATCCAGAAACTGTTAGAAATGGTCCTCTGCCTGTGAATAATATTCAAGCATCAGTATACGATCAACCACCATTTGATCAAACTAGGCAGCAACATCAACAAATATCACAGCAGCATCAACAAATACCACAGCAGCAACAGCAACAAGTGAAAAGACAAGGGACTCTGCCGAAGCAGATTGAAATGGAGGTAAAAATGAGAAGAAAATGTCTTCGCCAAAGGGGATGGATGACCCCAGTTCGTGGAAAAAATGAAAAGTTTTCTTCGGATTAGCTGCCCCAAGTGACAGGGTGCTGGAACCGGAGAAAGCCATTTTTACAGGAAAATCTGGGGATGGGCTGCATTCATACTCACATTAAAAATTTTTTTTAGACAAATGGACACCATATCAAACTAAATGGAGCACCACCACAAATGTCAACTACCCGTTCTGACTACCCTTCCCAAGATCGCCCTCCAAAATCATCTCGACATCAAGGCTCTCCTAGAAGATCCCCTCAACAAGAACGAGACCGTGACCGAGAAAGAAGTTATGACAGAGATCGTGATAAAGCTTACATTGAACATGACCTCCATCCAGCTAGTGCCAACGGTCCTCGACAACCGGCAAAAGATTATAGGGATACTAGAGAAGCTAGGGACTATCGTGATGGACGGGTTTCACCAAGAAGTGATAGAAGAGATGATCGTGATCGAAGGGATTATAGAGAAGATCGGGACAGGACAAAGGTGCATAGGAAGATCAGTGATACAAGAAGGCAACATGACTATCGGGAGTCGAGGTAAATATTGCAATTTACAATAAAAAATTTGAACTATCAAAAATAATGAGAAAATGGAAGATTTAAAAATTGATATAATTGAAAGGCTTTGGTTTTTGTTTAGGCTTAGGTTTAGGCTTAGGCTTAGACTTAGGCTAAGGCTTAGACTTAGACTTAGGCTAAGGCTTAGGCTTAGGCTAAGACTTAGGCTTAGGCTTAGACTTTTGCTTAGGCTTAAGCTCAGGCTTTTGCTTAGGCTTATGATTAGGCTTTTGTTTAGGCTTATGCTTAAGCTTTTGTTTAGGCTTAGACTTTTGCTTAGGCTTATTCTTAGGCTTAGGTTTTTGCTTAGGCTTAGGCTTAGGCTTTTGCTTAGCCTTTTCTTTTGCATTAGCATTCCATATGAGAGTTGGCTTTTTTGTTTCCCAAAAAGTTCCAAAAATCCAATAGATAAAAGTTGCCCCCGAAATTTTGACACTATCTCATAATCTAATTTTGCTCAAAAATGTCAAGAATAACTCAAGAAAATCTATGTCTTTAGAAAGGCTATAAAGCTATAAATTTCTATTTTGGCTCTCTTGGGCACTATCCAATTGATATGAGAAGAAGATTAGGGGGTATTTAAAATTCGCCTGCTTAAAAGAAAAATCTAAATTTTTTTCTTTAATTTCATGAGGCAATGAGATTCTGTTAGTTTCTATATTTTAAATTTTTGACTAAAAGTTATGTACTAGGATGAGTAGAGAGTCTCCTCCTCCACCATTTTTACGGTGTGTCCGTCTTCTTGAAAATAGGTATGCTTATAATTTGATCAAACATACTAATGTTAAAAAATGGGATGTTGTAAAACGCGTACCCAGATCCGCAAGAATGAGTGGTGAGGTACACAATGGCGTAGGGAGAAGGGTCTACTAGAGGGTTGTTTCCCCAAAAAAACATATGTAATTGGGAATATTTTATAAAAATTTTGGCCCTCGAGGAGCACATTCCCCCACTCATTCCTTACGCCACTGAGGACACCAGTTGGGGAAACGGCCACCCCCTCCTTCTCAGATACGCCACTAGACCCCTTTGACTTGATGTCTTGTACTCTAAATATCAATTTATGATGTGCTAATTGGTTTTATTTTTAGGATGAACAGATCATTCGACTATGATGAAAGAGAAGATTATCCAACTGATAGTGATCCTTCATATAGGAAAAATTCTTCGTATGAATTGGATAGGAGAAGTCATCCTGATCGCTATGATAAAAGATCACCATCACCAAGAAATGGCAAAACTGGGAGAACGGGTAATACTATATATCTGACAGGGGAAAAATATGCATACCTGCATAGTCTTGTTGGCGGGAAAATGTAAATGTTAACGTATAGCATCTTTTTTTGCAGCTTAGAAGCATTTTCAAACTTCGGGAGTGCGATTTTTGAATTCAGCGCATAAAATTACCCTCTAGGGTAGTCATTTTCAAAAAAATTTTTTTCGAAAAGTGGGTCTCTGTTCCGAAGCGTTTGAACAAATCGATATCCATATTTCACATACTCGTAGGAAAGGTTTTTGGAACTACTACACAATAGATGGGGTCACAAGTGAAAAAATTTTCAAAAATTTTTTCTGGAAATGATCCCTCTAGGAGTAAAACATGCTGAAGAATCTAAACTTGACATCATCGAAAACGCTTCACTGATTCAGAGAAGGCCTGTGTATTGAAGCGAAAAGTACAACCTCCTCCTATTGTATAGTAGCTCCGGTCTTTTTTTCTTATAGACATTTCTGCGTCACCAAGCCTTAAGTTTTATAACTCATTTTCTAATTTCCTGTTCTTTACTCCATTTTTTCTTCCTCTTTTCCTCATTCCAATAGAAAAGAAACCAATTGAAGAAAAACCCCTTTTTCGTGCATTAGATGTTTGCTCCTTTCGTTCAATTCTTTTAGTGCAAGAAGAGAGAATTAAGCAACACAGGCACTAATTACATGGCCACTGCCATATATTTTTTTCCTCGGATGGAGAAGAGAAGATTAAGAATGTAGCCCTTTTTTGTTTTCCATGTACTCATATTTTGTGTTTCTGATCGAGTCTATCTAATTCATGCTCATTTTTGTGTCATTCTTGGAAAAATTTAAAAAATACATGAGAACGATTTTTTAAATGTTGAATATTTTCTAGGCATATTTTTTAAATGGGTATGTTTTTATATCGGGGGATAATTATGATTTTGGAGTCGACTCACAAATTCCCCCTAGAGGTGTGCACTGGCCAGTCCGGCTTGGGACTAACCTATCCTAGACCGGCCAGATATGGACTCTAATTTTTTTTGGCGGCACTCAGGACGGCTCTAGAGTAGTCCTGTTCTGGCCGACAAAAATTGAGCGGTTCGAGGGCAGGCCAGGTCTGTTATGGCCGGTTTGACATAGGCATTATTCATAGCAGTAATGGGCTCATCTCCGGAAATATAACTAGCGCTAATATCTTCCATGGTTACAGCATTAGGAGGGAGAATTGGTTCCATTAAAAGAGAGATAAAAATGAATTTATATTCAAATGGACAATTTTTTATACTCTTTTTTGGTTATAGTTTTATAACTCTAGAGCAGTCCTGTTCTAGCCGACAAAAATGGAGTGGTCTGAGGGCAGGTCAGGTCGGTTATAGCCGGCCTGGCATAGATATTATTCATGGCAGTGGGCTCATCTCCGGAAATATAACTAGCGCTAATATCCTCCATGGTTACAGCTTTATGGTGAGGAATTGGCTCCATTAAAAGAAAGATAAAAATGAATTTATATTCAAATGAACAAATTTTTATACTCTCTTTTGGTCATAGTTTTATAACTCATCTTCTAATTTCCTGTTCTTTACTCCTTCTTTTCTTCCTCTATTCTTCATTCGAATAGAAGCCAGCCTGGCATAAGCCAGGCAGGCAGGCCATAATCTCTCCCCCTTCGGACACATCTGCCCCACTCAAAAATATTCCTTCCTTTGAGATCTTAATCATTTGTCTCAAAATAGATGGAAATTTCAAAATTTAGGTCGAAAAAAGGACATGACACCAAATTTGCAACCTGCTCCACCTATTGTTCCTCCACTTGAAATGCCTCAAGCACCACCAGGACATTCTCCATTAGCCTTACGGCAGAAGAAAAACAAGCATAACAAGTAAAAATAAAAATCGAATTTTTAAATTAAAAAAAATTTTAGACACCAAACAACATCTTCATCTGATGACGACGTGCCTAGTACATCCGGAGAAGCTAAACCGGGAGATGATTTTACAGAAAAAGGTGAATTTTGATCAGAAAAAAGTATTTTATACAACATGATAAAAAATTCAACACCCATGATACAGTGGCAAGCGTCTCACTTTACATTTCATGGTCGCGGGTTCAATTCCGTCAGGATCAAAAAACTTTTACAGATTAATTTGCTAAAGGAAACCCCACCGCTAAAATTGGTCGTTCCATTTTATCCTTTTGTTTTTCCTTTGAACCATTATATAAGGAAGTCGACCGTCCGATCTGGCAAATTAAGCAACATTGGGCTTGCAGGTTCGGTTCCCAGGGGTATAAAACTTTTGATTTAAAAAAATTTTTGTAACAAATGGAGAAAAAATGTTTTGCAATTTTTTTGAAAATCAAAAGTTTTACTCTCGTGGGAATCGAACTTGCGAGCTCAATGTTGCTTAGCTTGCTAGATTGGGCGGTCGGCTTCCTTACCCATTGCACTAAGAGGCGCCCACTTTTTATTAAGTACGCGGGAAACGAAGTATAGAGATTAAGAGAAAAAATGAAAAGCAAAAAATTATACGACCAATTTTATGGAGGGTTTTCTTTAACAACTTTTTTGATCAAAAAAATTTTTGCCCCTGTCTGAATCGAACCCTCAACCATTTAATGCAAAATGAGACGCTTGCCACTGCACCATAGGTGACTTTATATATAATGGCGACAAATATCCTATATTTTTTAGATCTCCTACGTTACATATACGGGTCAGAAAGTATCAAAAGTATTAAAAGAGGTATTTTTAAAAACTAACAAAAATCATATAAATCAATTTTTTTCAGGCATATCCGATTTTGGCCGAAGCAAGCTCACCGGAGAACTTTTACCAGCTGAAAAACCTCCATCTCAAGTAATCCCTGGAGACACTCTAGCTGCAAAAATTCGAAATTATCTATCAGTAAGGAAAAAAATTTGAGCCAAAAATTAAAAAAATTTTTTTATAGAACCCCGTTTCATGGCAGCCAACAGCGGATAATCGAAGGTTGATAGGGCACATGATTTTGAGTAGAAATCAGGCAAATAATGGAGATCTGGGGTTAAAAGTGGTCGGTGGGAGACATTCTGGTACAAGGAGGCTAGGAGCTTTTATAACAAGGGTCAAACCCGGCTCAGTGGCTGATGCGGTTGGGCAGTTGAGGGCAGGTAAAATTCAATTTTTCAAAAATTTGTTTGAATATGTTTGACATTTTCAAATTTTAAATTTTTAGGAGACGAAGTCCTCGAATGGAACGGGAAATCTATGCAAGGAATTTCATATCAACGTGTTTGTGATATCATAAATGCTTCTAAAAATGACCCTCGCATAGAACTAATAGTCTCAAGATCACTCATGTAACTTTTTTACCCCCCTCACCCCAAAATTTTTTCTTCAAATTTTAGGACTCCCGGAGGAGACGATTTTCTCAACGTCCAAAGAAGTTTACCCAACCCAGCTGTTGTTTTGGCTGCTGCTGCAGCTGCTGGAGCACCTCCAGGAAGTAATTTTACAAAAATTGAATAAAAATTTTAAAATGTTAAATTTTAGTCTATGACGATTTTGGTTATACTCCAATTGAGCCAATTCTGCCTCATTCTCAATCTGTTATGGCCTCACAGCTAAATCAGCTAGGACAATCGATGTTTGGGTCTCCACATAAATATTCAACGCCGACGATATCAATGTCGGGTATGTCTATTTTTAAATTCGAATTTTGTCAAAAATTTATCAAAAGAAATAGTTACCCTGACCCTGATTCAGGAAAGGGGTAGAAGCATTGAAGCGAAAATGACTAAAATTTACATTTTTTGCCGGAAAATAAGCGGTCTATGTGTTTTTCTAGGCGGAGAATATATTGCTCTCGTTTCTGAGCCGTAAAAATGCATTCTTGATCCCGGGAAAGGATGGGAGTATTAAAACGAAAATCCTACTACCATAAACGTATAATGTCTATCTGTGTGTCCAGATGGTCTCGTGAACGTTTGAGTTAAACCCGGAGCGCTAAAACTAAAGTTGTATGGGTGGCTGAGAGAAGACGATCGACACCACTTTATCGGGGTACCCCCTCAAAATTTTTTTTTCAATTTTTCGAAAAAATTGAAATATAGGGCCTGCACGTACTACTTTTTTATATGCATGGTGGTCATTGATTGTCAGGTTGCTAACCTTAAAGTAGTGCCAACCGCAATAAGATCAATGATCGAATAATAGAAGTAGAACATTAAAAGTGAAGGGCGTCTTTTTGGCCATTAATAGAGAGTTTTTCTCTTAATTCCCTTTCGCTAAAAGCTTTCATTTTGACGATTTCTAGCTCATTGGGCTAATTTGTTTCCTCTTGAATCTATAAGCCTTGAGCTTTCTCCCAACTTTTATCCATTAAAGGCATAAAAAGTACTTTATGAATAAAGTTTTAAATTTTTTTGAATTTCTAAAATTATTTTTCAAATAATAATATTGCGGTCGGCACTACTTCAAAGTTGAAATTAGTGGCCAGCCAATCAATGGCAACCATGGTGTAGTGGTCCGGAGTCTGCTAACGAGTTAGACATCGTTGACACTAGAAAGAGACGGTTCCTCTTGCGTCAAATAATTTTATGGGAACCTTGAGCAAAACAAATATAGTCCGTTTTCGCGCCATGCTGAAAATTCTAAATCTACCATAGCGCAATGGATAAAGAAGGAAATCGTTCGATCTAACAAGTTGAAACCTCGTTCGATCCCGCTAGGGTCAAACTTTTGATTTTCAAGAGAATAATTATAGGCAAATGTTTTTCCTATCCTTTTTGCCTATCCTTATTGTTGAAAATCAAAAATTTTACCCTAACAATAAACGTTGCTTAACTTGCCAGATCGGACGGTCGCCTTCTTTATCCACTATGCTATGAGTCGACACTTTTTTTGTCTAGTCATGAAAAGAATTAAATAAAAGTTAAAGTTTTAGCTGATGACCCTATGTTAATGCGCCAACAAATATATGGTTCAAAAACACAAATTTTTGGCCGAATAGAGGTAGTTTTTATTTATTTATTTCTAAAAAAATGATATTTTGTAGATCTCCCTCCTCTATCTCCCTCATGAACGTGAGTTGGTCGTAACCATACACCGAGCAACAGATTTGCCTCCAAGACCGGATGGAAATCTAAGAAACCCTTATGTGAAGCTTTTTTTACTGCCTGATAGGAGGTACAGAAATTTCAAATATTCTTTAAAAAATAATTTTTTAGTGAGAAAAGTAGAAGACAAAGTGCAGTTTTGGCCGAAACTTTATCGCCTTATTGGAATGAGACTTTTTATTATAGAGGTTTGACAGAACCCGAGCTGATGTCGAGGATTTTGGAAGTAAAAATTTGAAAAAAATCTAAAAATTGATCAAAAAATGTTGATTTTAGGTCACCGTCTGGGATTATGATCAATATGAAGCCAATGCCTTTTTGGGAGAAACTTTGATCGACTTCTCGACTGCAATCTTGGACAACCAACCTTTTTCTTACACTTTAGTTGACATGGACGATGAAAATCCTGTCCGCTTGGTATTCAATAACTANTGATTTGAAGTCACCGTCTGGGATTATGATCAATATGAAGCCAATGCCTTTTTGGGAGAAACTTTGATCGACTTCTCGACTGCAATTTTGGACAACCAACCTTTTTCTTACACTTTAGTTGACATGGACGATGAAAATCCTGTCCGCTTGGTATTCAATAACTATCATTTTAAAACAAATTTTTTAAATTTTAGAGACTCAGAAGGAGAAGATATAGCTCCCAATCTCAAGGTCCACCAACAAGGCCTTACTCAGAAATGGGATATAGAGAACCCGGGTATCATAGAACAAGTGATCCTAGATCATCAGGTGAGGGATAATTTTTCAATTTGTAAAATTTAATATTTTTAGGGGGTTACCCGATTAGACCAGGTGTAAATGATGATTATGCGGTGCAATATCCTCAAGAAGGAGTAAGCAAGACTAAATAGAAAATTGTAAAAAAGGGCATTTTTCACAAAATTGTAAAAACAACAACATGGCTCAAGAAAATAACAAAAAAAAGTTCCCTTGAAGAGCTTTCTTCTTGCTAACATAGCAAAGTGGTAGATCTCTCGATTTTCAGTTTCTCACGGGGAGAGTTCGATCCTGGAGGGCATTTTTATGTAAACATGATGCATGTTTTCATCTTCATTTGATTAAGGGTTCTCGCTATCTAACGCTATCTGTCGGAAATCGTCGGAAATCAGTCTAGCTGATAACGCTATCTCAACGCTAGCTATCGGAAATTTCCGTCTGACGACTGCAACGCATTTCCGACAGCTAGTGTTGCCTGAATTTCAATAAAATCGTGTTTATTGAAACGATTGGCAGGACAGCATAGCCAAATCCAATTTCCGACGTCGGAAATGAGTTGCAGTCGTCGAAAATATTTCCGACGTCGGAAATTTCTAGCGTTAAGATAGCGTTGTCAACTAACGTTAATTTCCGACTAATAGCGTTAGATAGCGCGGACCCTAAAAAAAGAGTCGATAATAAACTCGGAACTATTCATTTCAGCCAAATACTATTTAAGTGAACAAGAATATTGAATGACAAAAATGACTTCAACAAATATTAATATCTTTTTGAAAACATGTAACACGTTTACTATCGGGATCGAGCCCTTCTCGTAAGAAACTGAAAATCGAGAGATCTACCACTTTGCTTTGATATCAAAAAGAACATTCTTCAGGGGAACTTTTTTTTGCTATTTTCGTAAGCCGTGACAAGGAGGGATTTCGATTTTTCTAGAGATTGGATGATGCTCCCCTCCCCCATTCCTGGTTATGCCATTTTCCGCGAATTTTTACATCATTTTTTATGATCATCAGGTTTCAAACTCGAATGATAAACGCTTATGCCTTGTAAAGGTTTCTCACCTTTAACCATGTCAAAAAGTTCTTTTCCCTTAGTAACATCATTGTTTTGATCAAGATAATCTCGAACGCGTCTTTTCATATAAGCTGCCATAGAATTGTCCAATTTTTTAGATATATCAAATCTTTAAAAAATCAAATTTTTGATCAAAAATTGAAAAATTAATTAATTAACTCATTAATCGTATAAAATTTTTACAAATTTAGCCCATAAATGATTACAATATAAGAAGATCAAGGACCTATGACAGAGCTGGGATATACTCAGCTGGGGCTTCGGATTGGAATATAAACTCAAACAATGGTAATGGATATTTATCTGAACACAATTTCGCCAATCAATACAAAGAAAGGAGAAGGCCGAGATCGGCTACGGCTATGAGGAGAGGTAAGGAAAAATTTTGAACGCCTCAAAAATTTGTTAGGTCCCCGACCTCATGGGCCGACAAAACATATGTTATCTAACATATACCAAAGCCATTGTCGTGCTCAAAGTTCACATATTTCTGGCCTGTGACAAAGATGGTCACTTTTTTTAGCTTGTGTACCCCTAAATTTTACTGTATTCTTTAAGTTCCGAAAAGCAAAAAGGATGTTATTTTTTAGTTCCCGAACATGACCAAAATGGCAGACCCTGGACCGGTAGAGGTGTACCCCAGGATATTATGGAAGATGGCCAATATCCCCAAGAAACATATCCCCAACAGCAATATCAACAACATCACCAGCACCACCAACAACAACAGTCCCAACAACCACCATCAGCACCACCACCTGGGTATATAGACCCTAGGACACCAAATGGTAGACTAAAATATGAGGCTATGCAAGAATCACAAGGTTATGGAAGCGATGGATCAGAGACGCTAAGCGTCAATAGTGCTCAGAGCATGCAAAATCGGTATTTTTTGGAAAATTTGTTTAAAAAAGTTTTAAAAAAAGAAATTTTTTGGAAAAAATACAAATTTCATAAAAACTGTGAACTTTTATTTTTGTCAAATTTTTTCCAATTTTGGCATTATTTTTTATATTTTAAATTTTAGAGCAATACGACGACATCAAGCTAGCTCGGAAGAAGGTGATGGTTCTTCCCAATCGGCGAGACAACAACAAGCGATAAATGAGGAGGAAGATATGATCGAAAATGCAGCACCAGGATTGGGCAAGCCGAAAACAGCCAGAGAAATTTTTCAAGAGCAAAAAGAAAGAAAGAAAAGCGTTCTAACTAAATTTATTCCCGGAAGAGGTGGACAAGGAGGTAAAAAAATAATTTTTTAAAAACTTGAATTTTTTTACCAATAAATTGGACACCGAGCTTGTTGAAAAATCCTCAAAAATTGAAAAATTCCTCAAAAATTTTTCATGTAATTTTTTTCCTTAAAAATTTACTTCAATTAGCTAAAATTAAATTTTCGATCCAGCAGGGATCGAACCTTTCCCATTCAAGATGGCTTTTACGCTATTTGCTCCTGCGCTACGTAGCCGACATTTTTTTAAGTCTCTGTATGAAAAAAGGATAATTTTGTCTAGTGTGAAATGCAAGAGAAATAGTGTTCATAAAAGAGATGGGCTTAAAGACTATGCGCCGGTCATAAACATATTTAATCGTACGAATCGCATCGGTCCTATAGTCTAGCGGTTAGGACTCTGGACTTTGAATCCAGCAACATGAGTTCGATTCTCATTAGGACCTATAATTTTTGCATTTTAAAATTTATGAAAATTTTTCAAAAATCGTAAAATTCATAAAAATTGATAATTCGTTAAAAATTTCTCAAAAATCGAAATTTCATTTTTTTGTATTCAGCATTTAATTTGTATAATGTGAAAATTTTTTAAAAATCAAATTTTTATATTTAAAAAAATATAAATTTAAAAATTTTTTAGATATCAAAAGAACCGGATTTGCTCGTTCCGAAGAAGTTGGAATACCCGATACTTTGCTCAACCCCAATGATCGTCTTATGAAACAAGTTAGCAAAGATTCAAACGATTCCGGACAATCCGAGTAAAAAATTTTAAAGTTTTTTCAAAGTTTTCAATTTTTTTAGCCGCTATCCAACTCTCCCCGATGCCCAACTTGGCGGCTTTATGACAAATTTGGGTCATGGACAGATTGTTGGTAGGCAAGCCTTGGCTAGCCCAGTTCTTGGAGAAGTTCAATTGGCAATCAATTTTTCAAATGTTACAATCGATATAGAGATAATAAGAGCAAAAAATTTGGTCTTGAGGCCTGGGACTAGAGTTAATCCAGGTAAAAATTTTTGTTTTTGAATAAAAATTTTAAAAAAAAGGCAAAGATTTGAAAAGTGAATTTTTCATGAAAAATTAAATATTTTAGCACCTTATGTCAAAATTTATCTAATGGAAGGCAAAAATGTTGTTGCAAAAGCGAAAACTCAACCGGCGAATAAAACAACAGCACCATTATTTCAGACTCAAGTTCATTTTGATGCCAGTCCAAGGCATAAAATGCTTCAGGTAGGAGCTTGCCCACAAAAAACTAATGGTTTGAACAGTTACTCTCGCTAAGCCACCACCCTTAGCCTCAAAATGGCGGCTTAGTGAGGGTGGCGGCTTAGCGAGAGCCTTTTACACCGAAAATTGTAAATTTCTGCAACGTTACACAAAATATATAGTGCCCAGATTCTGAAACAACTTGGTCTGCAGCTATTCTTCTTGCCCACTCATTATGTTTTTGGCATACAGCTAACCAAAGTGGGCACTAAGAATGAATGCACCGCACAAAAAAATTCCGCACGGATCTTCCGCACATGAATTTTACGCACGAATCTACTGCACAGGATTTTCCGCACATTTACAATCTTGTGCGGTACATTCGCTCCTATTGCCCCAAAATGTACCCTATAGGAAATTTTCTATGCGAAAAATCGATTGCGTCTTGAAAAAACCTTCCCTGACACTATTTCGGAGAAGAAATGTGTGTATTGTAACGAAAATAGGCTAATACAGGGAAGCGTTTTCAAGGTCCGGCAATGCGCGCAAACGATTTTTCGTATAGGAAAACTCCTTATAGTGTTATTTTATTAAAAATTAAAAAAATTGCAGAATTGTAATTTTTGGGAACATCCTGAAAAATTTGATCCCATGTTGCAATTTTCTAAAAAATCATATTTTTCAATTTTTAGATCACCGTCCTCGGCGACTATGGTCGAATGGATAAAAAAGCATTTATTGGAATTGCTCAAATCAAAATGGACGATCTGGATCCCCAAATAAGGCCAATAAATGCATGGTACAAGTTGTTCCATAACACAAGTTTAGCCGGAACAGCACCGGTGAGGAAAGATAGTGAAACATCGTTGAATGAGATGAAATGATGAGAGAGAAAGAGGGAAAATTTATGCAAATTTGTATTTTATGCAAATTTTTTGAGCCTTTATGGATTTTTTATAACGTGCAAGAAAAACAGTTTCTAAAATCCATTTTTTCACCACAAAATTCTAGAAAAATCTACACCGTTCTTGGATTCATCGTTCGTCGGATGAATCAGTGATATCCTTTTCCAAAGAATATCACTGTCCTCGGATTTTTGAGCATCGAAACGAAAATCTGTCTTTAGTCTTTCTTGCACTTACTCTTTTATATCTTGCTTTACATTTATATACTGGTAATAATTATGTGAATTTTTTGAATGAAAAATTTTGCTCTTATTTCAAAAATCGCTTCAAAAATTTCTTTTTTTACATATAAATTTGATACTTTTTTGTCATATTCCTGATTTTAGTTGTAATTTTGCATATCTAGTCTCTTTCGATAATGTTATTGCTTATAAAATATGTTTTAAATTTTTAATGATTGTGATTGAAAATTTGCATTTTTTACAGTTTATAGAATTATTTTAAAAATTTGATAAGAATTTTGTATTTTAAAAATATTTTTAAAGCTTCAGAATTTTATGTTTATGTTATATATTTAATAATAAAATTTTATATTTTTTCTTTCGTAGACGAAAGACATGACGTCGTATCCGCCAAAAAAGTTCAAAATATGAATTGGCTGCCGCGAGGCGGCGGCCAAAATATATGTACAGTCAAACCTCTATATAACGACACCCCCAGGGAGAGGTCGTTATATCAAACGAGGATGTCGTTATAGCGAATTCTTCTAGAAAAATACATTACATTCGTTATAATAAATTAAAAAGTGTCAAAATGCATATTTTTCTCAAAAATAGTGGCGTAGCCAAGGGGAGAGTGTCAATTATTAATNAAAAATACATTACATTCGTTATAATAAATTAAAAAGTGTCAAAATGCATATTTTTCTCAAAAATAGTGGCGTAGCCAAGGGGAGAGTGTCAATTATTAATAAAAAAAGGTGCCAATTTTTCATCAAAAATTTCTATTTTTTTATCAAAAATCGCAATTTTTGGATATTTTTGATAAAAAAATGTGTTTTTTTGTGTGGCAAAAATGCTATTTTTAGTCATTTTTGCCCTAAAAATTCAATTTTTTCATAAACGAAAAACAGATTACATCATCGACGTATGCCATCGATTCTTTTATTCCTTTTAAGATTTTATTCGGCACTAGAACCTTCGTTACGACGCGAATTCACGACCGTTAGTTACGGCCTCTCGTTACAGAAATCGCTTGCTACAACCTGTCAGGGGAGTACCAGGATTTTAAAAATGGGGGAAGGGGAAATCATAAACAACTTTTTTCAATTTTTGTGTATGAAAAAAGCGTTTCTGTAATGAGAGGCCCGTAACGAGAGGTCGTGATGAGTGTACTCGGTAACGAGCGCCCGTAACCGTAACGAGGGTCCTAGTGCCTTTTGTTCATAACTCGGCTAAAATGCATGACGAGTTGACGAGTCCGAATAGTAGTACATTCATTCTGTAAACTTTGTCTTCGGTTATAGGTCCACATTTTTCTGCCTATTTTTTGCCAAAAATTGCAATTTTTGAATATTTTTGATAAAAAATGTGTTTTTTTGCCCTAAAAATTCAATTTTTTCATAAACGAATTACAATACCGTCCCCTGTATATGTAGTCTGGCTACGCCACTGCTCAAAACTTTAATAAACGTTTTTTCAACAACAAAAAATTAATAATTCATCAAAAAATCTTTACCACAAAAATCAATAACAATAATTAACAATCACACTTAATAAAGCAAAACAAATAATGATACAAACAATGAAAATTAATTTAAGATTTCTGATTCTTCATCTAACAAAAATTCGAATTCCATAAATTCAGCCATTTTATCGGGTTGCAAAATGTCCATTTCTTCGGCTTAAAATTCCATCACTTCCACTGCTTCATGAACTGGACTAGATTCTGACGTGGAAGCTGCACGTTCAACTAGAGATGGATCTTTTAATTCTTCAAAAATTCAAATTTCATAAATTCCGTTATCTCATCGAGTTGGAGCGCCGAAGGCGCTCGGTTTCCAATTTATGTCTAAAAAATTCAATTGTTCTCGAAACAGATCGATTTATTTGCGTAGATAAAATCTAATGACACATATTGATTTGTTGTAGACAAGAATAAACAAGAATTAATTGCCCAAAAATGAAAGAATTGAGGTTCACCCTAACAAGACTTATTCAATTCTTATTTTTACTACAAATTCGAAGGAAATTGTCCAAAAGTTCGGATGCTTTACAATTTTTAAATGCGCATAAAGAAGATGCTTCAAATTTTTCGAATGCAAGGGAGCTCGATTTAGTAAGTCATTTGAAAATCGAAAAAAATTGAAAATTGGCAAAAACGACTAAAAATAGGCCAAAAAACGCGTTTTGGCCAAAAAGTCGCTTTTATTTGGCAAAAATAGCCAGTTGTTGTACACCGTGGCTCCTTGCCCACAGGTCTGCACGATGTCTATCACTTTTTCTAGCAACTTCGAAAATTTTTTTGTCACTTGTATCTGAATATATTTAGTCAATTTTTAGGCTTTATCAAAAACGGATATGCCTGGAATAATTCTATTGAATAAGGTTGTTCATAATTTAGATTTTACTAGTATATGGCATTTCCCGCCAAGTGAAAAAGCCATCACCCATGTTGCAGTGGCAAGCGTCGTACTTTTCACTAAAATGATCTTATTTTCGATCCCGTCAGGTCAAAAAAATAAAGATAACTCCTTTTTTCTTGGCGGAAAATGCCCTATAATTTTAAAGAAATAAAAATTTAGCATGCTCTCAACATAACCCTAAATTTCCTATGCAATATAAAAAATTTCAATGGTGTCTATGAAAAATTGATTTTATTGGTTTTTGATGAGCATTCACGACAAGTTTTAACAGAATCTTTCCCTGAAGTAAAAACTGTTTATTGGAAGTTAGAAGGACTGGTAAGAAATTTTGCAGCGCATAATCAAGGTGTCGCAAAAAAGAAATAATTTCTGCGATTTTTAACGAAATTTTAGACCCAAAAATTCTCCACTGGTGACGGTCGCTATCAACTTTTCCAATATTTCCGCGCCAAACTAGCCTCTTATCTAACCACCAAAGTCAAATATTTTTGGATGCTTCAAGCAGACACCTTATGGAGAACGAATCTCTTTGAAACTATCAAAATTGGCAGGCTTCTCAACAAATCCGACAACTTACTATTCGATTCTGAAGGAGAAAGTGGGCTGTTATCAAAAATGGTTGCCGGCGGATATTTTTATGTACAATCTGATGAACGGAGTAAAAAATTTTTTGACTATGTGGCTGATACCTTATTGGATTATTATGTGACTGATAATAATGTTATGGCTAGTTTATGCTTATTGAAGAAGTTTGATGTGGGATGTGGGAAAATTCCATATAGGTAAGAAGAATTTTTTTCATTTAAGCAAGCCCGCTCGTCGAGGTTAGTTCAGATCCATCTGTCAGTCTAGGCACATCTTGGTCTTCTTGTCCGTATTGCACTTCATGTCTTTTTTGCCCTTCTTGTCCGTCTTTTGCGTCTTGTGCGCTTTGTCGTCGTGTTCATCTTGTCCGTCTTGTTCGTCTTGTCCGTCTTGCACTTCTTGTCTTTTTTCTCTTTCTTATTCGTCTTATGCGTTTTGTCGTCGTGTCCATCGTGTCCGTCTTGTTCGCCTTGTCTGTTTTGTCCATCGTGTCCGTCTTGCCTATCTTGTCCGTCTTGCACTTGTCTTTTTTCTCATTCTTATCCTTCTTCTTGTGAGCTTTGTCGCCTTGTCTATCTTGTCCGTTGTATAAATTACAATTTTCAGCCAACTTTCAAACTGGCGCTGGACTAGTGACGAAGACTTGCCTCTTCCCAACTTTTTGCAATACGACGGTGGCGAAGGTGCAGAAGACAAATTTCATATGATGAACAGCATCGGGGCAGCATTCGTTGACATCAATACCCTCAAATCCACTCCTTCGAGAGCCATGTGCAATCAAAATAATGCTAAGCATTTGGATGAAACATTTGAGATAATTCGAATACAAAGAAAGCCAGGAAAGTTAAACTTTTTGATTGTGTTAATACATGGATTTTGTGAACTGTTGACAGTTTTCTTTCCATTTTTGGAAACAGTGTTCTTGGGATATATTTTTCCATTTTATGCGTATTATGCTGTTTCTATATAAAAATATACAATTTTATACATTTTATACAATTTCTTATGTTTATGGATCCCATTTACAATCATCCGTATAAAAATCTGTATCACAACCTTTGAAGAGGCATACAAAGGGCATCATTTGGCCAAAACAGTCTGTTGGATACCAACAATAATTTGAGTTAACATTTTTTGTTTGCACACAATCTCCCGGGGCATTAACATAATCTGGATCGCACCAGTTTGTCCAATAGCCAAGCTAAAATTCAAAAATGATAAGTAGTTGTAACGGCAGCAAAACATTATTTCATAATATTTCACCTAAAATATCTTTCACTCAATAGCCGTTAACACGTCTCAATCAAGAGGCGTGGCCAAGCAGGTTTCCCTCGGAGTACTTTATGATTGCCGGGAGGAGAGGTTAGGGGGGGGGGACGTTACATAGTATTGACTATTTACCGGCAATGTTGAACCATTCAAATTTTGCCAAAACCAAGATTCTTCACCATGTCTACGCAATCCAATAGCATAATGCTGTATCTGATGGAAATCTGCGTGGGGGTTTGCAATTAAGTGTTCTAAAATGATTTATACTTCGATCAAACATTACATACTTTGAATAAATTCAAATTGAGCTTTACTAGTAATTTTGACTAGAACACCACCGTGTGCTTTACAACTTTCACTAGCTAATCCAGTAAATAAGGGATTTTTTGAAGGGTAAAAACAATCGGCATAGTATTCGACACGATCGTCATCCCAAGTTTGGAATTGTAAGGCATAATATTGATTTTTGCCTTCAGGGCAAATGCAATTGGCTAAAAAATGGTATTGCCATAGATAGGGATGTAGCTTCTATAAGGCGACCCCCAAGAACAACTACAGTATTCCCCTCTCCTTCATAGGGGGCTGGCTATGCCACTACTATATGGGTACCCAAATGGATCCTAGGAGCCCGAGGTTCCTGGCTACTGGTATAAACTGGAGACGTAGATCAGGAAGATGTGCTTCCCCATGTATATATAAAAACCTGTAGTTAGACCATATTGAAGATCTGCGCCCAGAGTCTCCATATTGACACTACTAAATGCCATATTGGGTCTTGAAATGCTTCTAAGACCTTCGATGATAGTTCCCTCAGATGGTTGAAAGTTTATAGTCATTATGAAAATTCCACTTTCATTCATCTGTCTAGCTACCACTGTTGGGTTTGAGTCTGGTGATTTGCTAGAAACCATGAATAAAAAGCTAAAATAAAAAACCTACTTAAAAGATGCAGCTGCTAAAATAACCACTGGTCTTCTATAAGACTTTTGGGTTTTTATTAGTTCATTCGCAGCTCTTAGCCCTCTAAACGTTTGTTTTAATATAAAAATTTTATATGAACTAGGTAACTTTAGTTGGGGAGAAGGGGATGAAGTGAACTAAGTAAGAGATACCCCTTACCTAGTACATATAAAGACTAACAAAACACACAAGAAGGACAAAAAAGACACGAGATGCAAGACGAACTAAATTTCTAGGATGTTTTTTGGTACCCAAAATATTACATTTACCCCACCTGTTAACATAATTGACCTTACGCTCGAATATTTTCCACTGTATCACTAGAATGATACTGTTCTACGCTGAACAAAATTGGTCTCAAGCTTTGTATATCCGTAAAACCAGAAATAATCGTTGCCGCACTATTATAGACAATAAATGCCACTCTTGAAGAATGGTTATTTGACAAATCTGGATTAGTTTTCATCAACAATCCATATATCATATAGCCGAACTTAAAGTTCATAAATTAATTAAATTGAATGACTCCTATTGTAATGATCCCCGCCTCCTATCGATGACAGTTTCATGCAAAAACATTTACGACGCAAGATGAACCGAACTAATGCTAGTAGCGGTGATGCTAAACTCGCAACGCACCGGAACACTACACCAAAGTAGTCACATATGATCGATCGCTAATCTCAAGAGTTGAAGTGGTGCTAATTGAAACACCCAAACTAATAATTTCTTACAGTAGATAAATCTTCTGTCCCCATCGCTGCAGTCACATCAAGAACAATTACAATATCCAACCATGCATTGCTAATGTTATGAGCACATGGTGTCGCAAAAGCATTTGATTCAGCTGGTACGGCATCTTCTTCACGATTTTCTGATCTTAAATCAAACGCCAACATAGGCATAGTAGGCGCTAATGTCGTTGTAGTAGTCGTCGTCGGCTCTGGTGGTGCTACCTTTACAGCTAAAAATTGACATTATGATAAGGATTTTAGAGGTTAAAATTTGAGCACTACCTTAAAAACTACTACCCGAAGCCGACTAATTTAATTTGATACCACTATACTCAGGAAGGGATCCAACATTTTGGGACACCAGTGCCCTAGGCACCCCCTCCCAAGGCACACCCATGGGCCCCGGACACTAAGGATCTATAGGACCTCATTTTGGCTCCAGAACTTGTGTTCTTAGGTTCTTGATTTCTGGAGTCCTGATTCTATTGGATCTAGGACCCCACTTTTTAATTCAAAAAGGACATACCCTGGAACACATTTTGGCCCCATGGTGGCCAAGAGCCGGTGGGTCCCTGTTTCACTGGAATCGGGACCCACCCTGGGCTCTAACTGTGTCCCAATTTTCAGGGTCCCGCACCTATTTCGAACTTTGAATATCGATCATTTTCTTTTCCCTGTTTTATCTTTTCTCCTTACCTATAGCCTTACAGACTTGACCCAAAATTTTTGTGATATCACCAAAATCTGTACTATTGAAAACATTTTGTGGTCCTCCAGCCGCTTTTGCAAGTTCTTCAAAGTTTACTCCTAAAACTTAGTTAATTATTGGCTTAAAAAATGTTTTATGCCTTTTCCAATGCCTAATCCATATGTAGTAATATTTCTGGATACTGCTAACTCGTGTTGTTGAGTGACATTGCTTTTATCCTGGCCATCAGTCATTATAATCATAACATTGGGTATATCAGGTCTGTCGCCGTTGCCACCAAAAACCTAGAAAAAATGGATCAGGTCGAGCACCTGTTAGTAAATCTCTATTAGCCAGAGATCGAAACTGTGTCTTTTCTTGAGCACAAAAATACCGTCTGATTGTTTCAAGGACAAGTTTAAGCCAGGAGTAGAACTCATGGAAAAGGGCACAGGACTGGGTCCATGAAGCCTAGCTCTGTCGATGGTCCGGCTCGGATACATGGAGCCAAGGACCGGCCCTTCAGGACCCCGGGACGACCCTCCTCTAAGGACCCTGATGGAGCATAGTTTATTTTCAATATAAAAGATCTCTCGGGATCTGAGGCCACAAGAAATGAAGCATAAATTTGCTAATCTTTCAAGTATATTCGGTCCGGCCCATCGTGTCTGTCAAAGAAACATTGACTGAGGGACAGTGGGGTTGTTCTGTCAGAGGACCCTGAGGACCTGGATGGCTCGAGCCCATGTGCCGGGCTTATAGGCCTCGTGGAAACATTTCCAAAGTAACCTGGCCCACGGTGTCTTGGGAGGTGGTCTGTGGCCACTTTTCGACCTCTGATCGGGCAATAGCTCCTCGGAGCACCATTTTTAGGATTTGAGGGGGGATTTTTGTGCCGACCCCAATGGCTTATCCAGAGGAATGGGGATGTGGTCCAAAAATTTTTTCGCGACCTTATTTAGCGGTCCGAAAAATTTTTCCGACCTCACCTCAAAAGTAGCCGCATACATTCCAGCCGAAATATTCGTCCCACCACCAGAATAAAGTATAGCCGAGTGATCAATCGCTTCAACCAAAGCTTCTTTTTCCTCATATGTGCCTAAACCAATTATAACTTTAGACATGGCATCATAGAAAACTAGTCCAACATGACTGTCCTAAAATCTATCTTCATATGACTTTTTTGTCGTAATTTTACTCTAGGTCCAATTTTAAGCTTCTGGACAAAATTTATAATCGAATCTACTGCTGTTCCAAAGTTACCAAATCTTAAAAATGGTTGTACGCAACAATCTCCTACGCTTCACACATTGATTCAGGGAAAATGTATTGAAGAAAAAATAAATATCATAAAATTCAAAAAATATGGCTTAGTTATTGACCCTGGGTAGCACCATGGAGGTGTTAGAATTCAGTTTTGACTTAAAGAGCCCCTACATGAAGGAGTATTCCTCAGTGGCGTAGGCAAGAGGGCAGGGGAGCGTGTGCCCCCTCTAGTGGGAAAATATAAAAAAATATCTCTACACATAAGGGATATTTTTATAAGGATAAGGGTCCCACTTATATTTTTGGGAAAAATCAGCCTTTTTTGGGGATGTGCCCCCCCCCCAATCCGACTCTTCTGCCTACGCCACTGGTACCCCTACATTTTGAAAATTCTATTTTTTTATTATGGTAGGGGCACCCTTTCATGTGGGGTGGGAGATCGGGGCGCAAAAATCATGTGCTCAAAAGTTGTTGGATGCGCAAGTGTTGTTGCACATATGTGAGGAAGAAAAAAGCCCCCACCTTTCATTTATGGGCCTCAAGTCAAATTTGAATTCTCGCCGAATGTGTTCCTTCTGACAACCCCCCCCCCCCCAGCTAAACAAAATCAGCCGTTATAACTTCGTATATCTTGAATTTTATGATATCTGTCTTTTCGTTTCGATATACGTTCCCTGAACCATGTCTGTGGCAGAAGGTTTTCAAGGTTAGATTTAAAAGAGTGTGGTGATAAAAAAACAACTTTACCCAACACTTCCAGATTGGTCATTTACAAAAACTATATCTACAGATCCGGTGGTACAGTTTATGGTTTCTCCATTTGGAGTTTCGACATTTGGAATTTCAACATTCGGAATTTCAACATTTGAGGTTTCAATATTTTGGGGGCTTGCTTGAATTATTGCACATAGGGGCAGTAATAAAATAATATCTAGTCTCATAAAGCTTAAAAATTTCAGAATAACCCCACAGGTTATTCAGAATTTACTTCGTTCAATGTCATATGAAATTAAACCGAACGACGCAAAAAAAACTACGTTGGCGTTTTGTAAAAAATTAACTGGTTTTTTAATTTGCAATGACACAATAGGTGTCCTATTTGGTTTAAAATGTTCGTCGAAAAATCTTTGTTTAATGAAGTAAATTGTCAACAAAATTTTTTACACCTACACAAAAATTGGTACTAGTATGTCTTAGGTACCCCACCCAAACAATTTTTCAACTTTTTAAGCCAAAATTATCATTTTTCACCAAAACTTGTCATTTTCTGAAGTTTTTTGATCTGAAAAATTGCCTTTTTTAGCTAAAAACCCTCGGAAAATGACCATTTTTTTTGTGAAAAATGACAATTTTTGGTGAAACATTGTAATATATTATTGTAGGCTGGGGTACCTAAGTTATACTAGTATCATAAATTTTAATTTTCAAAAAATAAAAAATTCCAAATTTTCTTCATCTTTAACATCCATTTGCTCGAACTGCTTGACAACATCTATTATCACTAAATTGTAGAGAGCTGACGAGTTGTTGACAAGCTGCCTAAATTTTTTTAAAATTTATACCAAAAATTTTTATTGAACTAACTTGTTGTGGCGTTTGATCATATTGAACAAGTCCGTTTAAGAAATCTTGTACGTATTGAGCACACCAGTAAGGATCTTGCCCAGAACAATTTGGGTCTAAATTTGAATTTTTGGATCTAAGCTCTATATCAGGCATTTTTATACGAATTTTGAGTTTTTTAAGCTAAAAGATTACGCAAATATCATTTCATATTAGTTTAGATTTAGGGATGCACAAATTATAAAATGACAATCCTTGTCACCGGCCAGAAATATCAAATTTTGAGCACAATAATATTTTGTCTATTGTGACATGGAAGACAAATTTGTCACCATTATCACTGCGAACAATTTATGTTAGTTTCAAAAATCGCATATTTCTGGCCGATGACAAGGATTGTCACTTTTTGTAACTTGTGCTATTCAAGTTCCACATCGGCCTAAAATGGTGCAGAAAGTTACGGCACCCTGAAAAACGTGATAAGAATAGCTTTATAGTGTTTCTGAAGGGGGGTTCAATCCGCTGGATCGATTCCTGGTGTTAATTTTTGGAAACAGTCACTGAAATGGGATTTTTGGCGAAAAATTGATTTTTGGAAAATTGAGAGAACAGAAGCATGAGGGTGTGAAAATTTTTTAGCGATGTTTATGTTTTGTAGTTGTTATGCTAATATGTAGTTTTCGAATGTTTTGCATTATTTAATGTTTTTGTATTAATACTCTCACAGACCTGCCCTATGAACTCAGGGATGGGCGCACACCCTTGTACCTGTATTAGTAGTACTTCTAGTGCGTGTGCGTAGAGTTCCCACACCTCAATCCGAGACTACGACGCTGGGGTGCTAATATTGGTGAGCTATACCTTGCAATATAGTAACCAAACAGAAAGGGGCTTAGAACACTACTTGCCAGACGACAGATGCACTCCACAGATCGTCGAGGCTGTCTTTACCGACTTTGATCAACTTTGGACAGACATGTATGAGCAAAGACACTACGAGCAATTTCTATTAGTTGAATTGTTTCAACTTTAGTGTCCCAGGCCTATTCGTTCAGTTAAGACGGGCTGCTTCCTGGATATAAAATTCCTTCGACCCGTAAAAATTTTTAATCCGTTTTTGGGCACTGCAAAAAGAATTGGCTCCTAGCGGGATCGAACCTGTGGGCCCAAGTTGCTTAACTTGCCAGATCGGATGGGATCGCTATTTACTAGACTGGGGAATTGTGATGGACTTGTGGGTTGAAACGGACTTTATTTTGGTGAAAATTAAAAAGTTGAAAAATTTTGAAAAAATCGTAAAAATTCTCATTTTTTTGGACCCTGTATTTATTCTATTAAAAATTTTCCAATGCTGGTTCTTTAAGCCAGTCCTTGAATAAAGGAAACTCAAAAAATTTTCTTTTACCTTGATAAGCTTGCAAGGCTTGTTGATCTTGCTGCAGTACTTGTTGGTAATTTGGAGAATTTGGGTTGACAACAGGAGCACCAGCGTAAACTTGAGGGTTGGGATAGTTATATTGAGGGGCATTGTAAGTTGAACTGCTTCCTAAATTTGAAGTTGGAGGATTGTATTGCACACTGCTCGAGCTTCCGGGATTTTGTCCGGAAAGGCTGTATTGATAATAGTTTGCAGTCGGTGGACCAGAAGGATAATCCACATTGGTTAAGTATGGGTAGTACATATTTGTGCCTTAAAAAGTAAATCTCAAAGATATAGAGATGGAAAAGGAGATCAAGGTTGATTCAGCATGTTCAGAATTCGAAAATTTGGCAGAAACCTTGAGGGTCGGACCCCCAGCAGTTCCGAACAAAGTTATATAATGTTACTTGCTTTTTTGCCAACACGGCAACCAGAGACCTATGAACAAGGGTCGGAGAGGGTAGGGTGGGGCGCACTTAGGCTAGGTCAAACCCCAGGGCCTGGGTGACTGGTCGGCTCCTAGACAAGTTATGGCCCAGTAGTCGGTTTCTGAGCCAGTTCTGAACCATTTTCGACCCCTGCCTTCTTTTATCTACCCCATGATATCCTATATTCATAGCTCTTACCTGAATAAAGCTGTATCCCACTAGATCCCGAAGGATTATATTGATAATTCTGACTAGGTGGATTATAAAAAGGTTGACCTTGATATTGTCCACCAGCCCCACCACCATGACTAGCTTGATAAGCAGCATTTGTAGCTGGATCATACATTGGCTCTTGCAATGTAAATGTACCAATTCCATTAAGTCTCTTCTTTCTAGTCTGTGCGCTAGGCTGATCCATCCATCTAGCTGTATTTGGTGGGGTATTTGTCGAATCTACCTCTGTGCTGAAATTACTTTCATTCGAATTTTCAGTTGAGTTATCCGCTTCGGGCTCAAACGATGCATTTTCTACGAAGGCGAATACCACTATTGGTGCTGTGTCAGTTGAGTTTCCATCATTTTCAGTTGAGTTCCCCTTTTGAGTTTTTGTAACACTCCTTCTCTTCCTACCAAACGGGCTACCTTGTGGAGGTTGATATCTGGTTATTACAGGAGGCTGATATTGTTGGTTATTCCCTATATAAGTGTATTGTTGATTAGGGTTGCTTCTATAGTCATATCCATAGATATTATTTGTATATAAAGGAGTAGATGACTGGGGTTGATTCAGGATGTTTTGATAATTCACTTGATTTTGTTGAGAATTTGATAGAATTGGTGGTTGGGTTGTTGTTGGAATAGCTAAATAAGCCGTTTTAATACATGTAAAACAAATAATCTGACCCTGATTCAGAGAAGGAGTATACGTATTGAAGCGAAAATAAATAAAAATAGAAAGCGCTTATCTGACCTTGATTTAGGAAAGGGTTGTAGAAGTACTGAAGCGGAAATGAACTAAAATTCGAAAAACGGCTTTCTAGCGGTTCCCTAATTGGGAGATAGACTACGCGCATCCTTAAAAATGCTTCCCTGATTCATGGAAGAGAGTGGGTGTAGTCATACATGGGCAGGCAGGGGGTACTGGGCCCCAAAATACGAATTGGTCCAAAGGTTACTGTCGACCAAAAAAAACGTCGACAGGCGAAAAAGTCGAAATATGAATTCGTTCTCGATTTATGAATTCGTATACGAATTTTCACAATGAATTCAGTCTGGGCGGCTTCCCAAGTACGAATTGGTCTATTAATTTTCCCCCCGATACGACGAATTAGGGGAGGGGTACAATACCCCCTTGCCTATGTATGGGTGTAGTGAAGCGAAAATAAACACAAATTCGAATTTTATTCAGAAAACCGTCTCGTGGTCTTATCACACCCCTGTTGCGCAAAAAATTTGCGGCTTTATTCAGCCTATACTTTTAGGGCAGTAAAAACCGTGGGCCCTTACCATCGCACTCCTATCTCTCTACCCAGATGTAAAAACAAAGGGTAATGTTTTACTTGGATTATAAAACCTCTGCTGATTATACGCAGTAACATATTGATCATAAAGATTTTCCGGTAAAAATCGAGCATTTGGATTCATTACGACGAAATTTTGCGAGTCAGGTGACACAGTCGGCCCAAAGTCGCTCAAAATGCTTTGTTGGTTGCCTGATGCACTATATTGATCTTGTGCCCCATTGGATATTTGATTTTGGTTATACTCAGATGGAAATTGTTGCTGGTTGACTTGGTTGCCATATTGTTCCTGGTTGACTTGGTTGCCATATTGTTGTTGATACCCTTGACCGGGATATTGAGAGGATTGTTGATTGTTCTGGTTAGAATTCAGAAGTTGTTGTTGGGAATTTTGATTGTTATATTGTGAATTTGACACATCTGTCTGGTCATAATCTTGGGGTGAAGATGTGGTAGGATTGTTTTGAAAATATGGTGTTTGAGAAGATGTTGGTGTCAAAGTTGTCTGACATAGTGCCTCTAAAAAAATATATGCGTTTCCTAACTATAAAAAAGTTCATCATCCATGGTGCAGGAGCAAGTGTCGTAAAATTCATCTTGAATGGGGAGGGTTTGATCCCCTGAGATAAAAAATTTTAGGCGGAGAGGGGGACATCTAGGGACAATATCCCGTTCCATTCGCAAATCTGTAAAAATCTTACTTCCAAAAAATAAAAATAACAAAACTTTTATCATCTTCCTCTTCAACGTTACAACAAAAATAAAATAAACAGCAATGTTTCAGCTGAGAGAACGTTTTTTCTCATTCATCATATTTATTTTTATTTGTTTATCCAGAGACTATTCCGAGTTCAAGCTTAAGTGTACTGATTAATGATCGAAAATAGTATACACGTTGACTATTCCGGTATAATGTTTGCCAACTGGATTCTTTCCTTTCTTCCTTTTGTAAAGTTTTGGAGGAATGAGTAAGAAAGTTCAAGATCATGTTTGCAAGTGAAGTTTTGTTCACACAAGTGGGGGGGGGGGATATACGGTTATTGTAAAACAACATGTTTTGTTTACACTCTTTCCGACAAAATTTCAAAAAGTTTAAAAAACTGATAGTTTAAAAACACCAGGGCATAAAAACGAGACGACAAGATTGAGACGATCGAACGGGACGATTTTTTTCTTCAGAATTCCTTTTAGGAGCCGAGATCTGAAATTGTCCCGTTCTTGTATTCCTGTTTTTGTTTCGCGTTCTTGTTCATCCCGTTATTGTTTATCCCGTTTTTGTGTTGTTTAAACGATCGTTCCATCCCGTTATTATGTATGCCACATTTTGATACCAATTTTTAACTTCGGAAATTCCCATTTCGCCAGAACCATTTCCCTGGGGTCCCTTGTGAAGGTTTCTCGATCCAATTAAAGTCTTCATCCAAAGAAATTTGTTAATAAGACAAATATTCGATTATTTCCTAAGCCTTCAATTGTATTTTAAATGAAATTTATATCGAAACGAATCTTTGAAATATGTATGTGCATCTTGGATAGAATCCAATAGATTAATCAATTGTTTTGTGCACAAAAGTTGCATGAAATCAAAACATTTCTCGCATTCTCATACATATTTTTCATCTAACTTTTTATCTTAAAAATACATGCTGGACCAAAAAAGTGGATTTTTGTGATTTTTTGGACCCAAAAAATTATTTTTTTTTAATAACCCCTCCAACCGAGTGGACCCCCTCGAAATCGAAAAAATGAAAAATTTTTCCTAATGGTCCTTATGTTTTTGCCCAAATTTCTTGAAAAATTAAAAAAAAAATTATAATGGTTCCCCAAAATAAATTTTTGAAAATTTTTTGGAGTAGACCTCCCCCCCCCCCACAATAAAAATCTACTACGCTTTGCCTCTAGATTCCCCCCTCCAAATCAAAACCTACCTACGCTCCTGTCCTCTAAGGGTAATTTTTTGCAAGGAATCGTTTGCGCGCATTCCCATTGGGCTATGAAAATGCTATTAAGTTTTTGCATAAAATTATCCTTATTTTGAAGATAAAAAATGCGAAAAATGACTATTTTTGCCTCGAAAGCACAAGTTCAGGGAAACATTTTCAGAGTTCATGAGTGCGCACAATCGATTCCCCGCATAAAACCACCAGAGGGGTCACTTTTAGAAAAAATTTCCGGATCCCAAAAAATCACAAAATCCACTTTTTTTACCCAGCCTGTACATTTTAAAAATTTTTAGAAACGCAGCAAAATGTCAGAGAGCGAAGATGAGGAAGCCCGACCAAAGGCAACAAAAAGGAGCAAAAAGAAGGTATTATAAGAATTAAAATTTTCTTAGAAAAATCAAATTTTTGGAAAAAAATCAAACAAATCCTAAATCTAATCAGACTCCCTTTAATCGCTCAAAATTTCCATAATTACTTTGTTAGAAGCAAGCCTCAGGAAGTGAAAATGGAGATGAAGAAGGTGTAAAGAAAGTTCGAAGGAAGCGAAGGATTCAAGTGGATGTTGCTGAACACCCTAGTTACAAAGATATGGTTGTTGAAGCAATACAAGATATTGGAGAAAATGCAAGTTTTAACGACATCCACAAGCATCTCACAACTTTTTATACGCTTAAGAATTCACCGAAATTTGTATGTATAGTACAGAGCATGGAGAAAAGTTCACCACACATAGAGCAGGAGCAAGCGGCGCAAAATTCATTTTTGTGCCGCTCCTTTTTAAGGACCTTATTTAGATAAAAAAAACAAATTTCGATCGCCGGGGATCGAATCCTTATCGTTCAAAGTGAATTTTGCGAGACTTGCTACTGCGCCATGGATGATGCACTTTTACTCTTCTCAGGAAATGCTCTATACATTAAGAAAAGTAAATTCAAAAATTTTAGATCCGCATCACTCTAGCTTCAACAATCAAAAAACTCATCGAAGCAGGCAAAATCGAATTTACCGTCGAACCGAAACGTACCTATACAAAAAGCCATGTCTATGGCTCATTCCGCGTCAACGAAAACGCCGTTAACGAAAAACTGCCAAGAGAAGCGCCGTCACGTGAAATGCCCAAAAGAGCTGCTCATAACCGACCCACCCGACCTGCCCAACCAATTAGTCTTGTAGCAAAACGCCCTTCCAGAAACCTAGAAGCTCCGCCATCGGATGATAGTGAAATTGATGCTGATTACCGCCCTGGGCATTCCATAAGATGAATAGTCCTGGCAATTACGCATAATAAGTTCTAAATTTTTTGCATTTATTAATTCGTTTTACAGAGTGCCCAAAGATAGAATTTTGCGCTATTTTTTACATTTTTTCAAGTTATTTAATTTTCACTAAAATAATCCTATAGAGGTGTTTTTCTATGCAAGGAATCGATTGCGCGTATTGCCAAACCTTGAAAATGCTTCTTTACCCTGATTCAGGGAAGAAACTTGTGTACTTAAGCAAAAATAGGCTAATATAGGGTCGTGGAAGCGTTTTCAAGGACCGGTAATGCGCGTGATCGATTTCTTGCAAATAAAAACCCCTATATCAGAATTGCTCATTTTTGAACACCCTGTAGGGGAGGGGGGGGGGGGTCAGCCTTCTCCACATACTTGTTGATTTATTCGTCTAGTGTTGCTCACTTACTAGTTTTTTAAATGTTTGATCTTGTCGTTAATATTATTTACCTCTAGATTGTACTTCACACATATATGTAAAAAATTCATCACTCATATTTAAGTGGCAAACATCTCACTTTGTACTCATCTGATCGAGATTTCGAACGCGCTAGGTTCGAAAAATTTTGTTGACCGATTCAAAAAAGTTATTAAAGAGAACCACAAAAATTTGCCGTATAATTTTTCCCACTTTTTCAAGAATCAACTACAGACCACCATCACTTCCGAAGAGTCTGCTAAGCCACTTCCAAGACCTTTAATCATGTCTATAATTCCTAATTTATTTTTAACGATAGCACGGCGACCCCTGTTTTTGATACGTTTCGACAAACTTTTTATGAACACAAGCGCAAGAAAATTTTTTGAAAAAAGGTGTTGTCCTAAAACATACCAAAAACCGGGGCCACCGTGCTATTATTAAAGTTCATAATATTTATTTAACCAATCATATTTATTTATTATTAAATTATAAATAATTTTATTAAATAAATATCAGCTATTTTTTTGCTAACTTTTCAAGCTCATTATAGGGAGTATAAAAACGGAATTTAGGTGATTTTTTCATGTTTTTTTGACCTGAAATTTTTTTTCAACAATGACCTTATTAAAGGAGGAGTAAGAATTAGGGACTAATCTTGATCGAAAATTTTTTTGCCAATCAGGGTCAGAGAAACGTTTTCAAGCTACGCATAATCGATTTTTCGCATGAAATTACCCCCAGATGTATGATTTTGAGGGAGAAATTTTCGCTTCAATACACACATCCATTTCCCTGAATCAGTTTTTAATTTTTTAAAGAAGTTTTTAAAATTTTAACCCATTTTTTAATTTTTTATGAATTTTTTCAATTTTTATCCTATTTTTTAATTTTAAATTTGTTTAAATTTTCTTTGTCAAGGGCATAATCTTTTGGATCCTCTGAGAATCAAACTTGAGAGCAATTTCTATGAGTCGACAGAATTCGCCATGAGGGCTTCTTAATAGACATGATTAAAATTCAACTATAAGTAAGGCTTATGTAAAACATGATATGGGGATAAAAAATTTTCCTTGAAGGGTACCTCTATGATTTTGGTCTCATTTTTCTTCTCTTATTGAGCCCTATCGATTGGTATAGGCCATGACGGAATTCGATTTCAGTTAACAGAGATAGCAAAAACAGACACACATAGCGCGTTTAATGTTTTAGGATATTGGAGTTATAAATTTAATTAAACGGTGTTTTCTAAAAAGCCTACATAGCATTTTTTTAATATCTAAATTCCGCCTCTCAACGCATCTCATGTCCGTTGAGAGGCGAAAAACATCTTAAGCAATATTTTCAATTAATTCCAACATCTTTCCAACACATTATTAGCCAGCCTTTCATTCCACACTATCTTTGTTATAAAGATACTTTTGTCATATATCATTGATGGAGACTCTAAACTTATCCGATATTTATAACCAAAATTTAACCCAATTTTATTCCATTTTCAACGACTGTTGGACAGTTGTGGAACTTATTTGTTTGCCAATCATGTTTTACATAGTCTACACTAAGTCACCTCCATCAATGGATGTTGTTAAATGGCAAATGCTGTATCATTTGTTTATCTGTGGATTGTTTAATTTCCTTTTTGGCTTATGGAAACCCTTGCCTCTATTTCCCCTTTATTTAGGGTATAGTGCAGGACCGATTAGAATTTTTGGTACTCCTGGCGCGTACTTTATGATGGAAACAATGGTTGCAATTTTCCTTTTAATGGCGACTTCGACGTTGTTTCGATTTACTTATCGATATTCTCAAGTCATACCTGATACATTTTTGTTCAATTGGTTCAACGACAGAAAAAGAGCAATTTTTATGTTTATGTTGTATAATTTAATTCTTCAAATTGGACCAACAAGCTCGATGTGTTTAAGCCGACCAAGTTTTGAAATATTTAGGTAAGCACTAAGTTGAAAGTAACGCTGAGACGCGCAAAGAACCTGAATCAGGGTCTTTTAAATTCAAAACAAATTTTAAAAATCGCCAACTTCAACCGCAATTATCTCAAAGCTATTACCGATTTAGAATTTACTGTAAAAACAAAAAATGCTTCATTTTTCATGAATTTTCCGAACATACATAAATTACGGCAAACTTCGTTAATCTAAACAGTTTTCAAATTGGTGTGCGACTTGTTCAAGCTCCATTTTCATTTGAAATTATGAATTCGTGGACATGTTATCGTTGTAATAATCAAACTTTTTTGAATTTTTTGCTTTAAAATTTAAAAATTCATGCAGGGTTTTCGTACAATATACAAAAATTTAAACTTATTTTGCATTTTTGATCGGAGAAAATAATTTTTTACGCAAACTTCAATTACAAAGTTGTTCAGCATAAAATTCTTTGTCGATTGATGCTATTTTTTCACGATTTTAAAGCAAAAAATTCAAAAAAATTTGATTACTACAACGAAAACATGCACACAAATTCATAATTTCAAATGCATTTATCTCGATGGGGAAAACGATTCAGATGATGCCGTAGAAACAAAAAATGTCAATTTTTCATGATTTTTCCGAATATATCATTTTTTCTTATGATTGTTACTGAGTGGCCTGGTCCTTTAAAACGCTTGTGAACCAATCCTTGAAATCTCTTTTTTAGAAACTTAACAATAACAAAAGCTCCAGCTACCGCAGAATTTTTTAACAATACAGCAATTTTTGGCTATGATTCAACATTGAATCCGATCATTTATTGGTTTTATGCCTTCTGTGTAATAATTGCTTGTGCCATTACGATAGCTTTGCTTGTTTTGATCCACACATTTATTCCATATTTAAAATCTCGGCGCGCGAGTTTATCGAAGTATATTTATAAACTAAACAAAATGCTATTCATATCCTTGACCATGGAAGTTGTTATTTTCATTGTATTCTTAAACGTTCCATTATTGATAGTAATACTTTGTCTAATATTTAGAGTCAAAAATGGCGCGTTTATTTCGATTTTTTGTATCATATTTTTTAGATTTCAAATAGTCATCGAATGTGTTGTAATTGCTTATTTTATAAAACCATATCGTATGTTTATTGCGAAATTTTTTTGCAGATTGAATCCGAATCCGGACTCTGAATCCGAATTCTGAATTCGACTTCGGATTCTGAATCTGAATTCAGAATCCGGATTCAGAATCAGAATCCGGATTTAGAATCTGAATCCAGATTTCGAATCCGGATTCAGAATCCGGATTCTAATCCGAATACGGATTCAGAGTTCGGATTCGGATTCTGAATCCGAATTCAGAATCCGGATTCCGCAGAAACGCCCGGCACGGCTGTGTCTCGCCCCAATTTTTAAAATTTTTTGTATTAGGGATATAGCCAATGATCATGCTTAATCACAAAGGGTGAGGGTGAGAGGGGGTCTAAAATCCCCAAAAAGTTGATCAAGTGATATTTGGATGGCCTCTTTTGATATTTCTTGAAATTTATGTTATGATAAATCATAACTCAATATTTCAAGCAAAAAATATATTCTAAAGCATAAATTTAATTAAAACGGGCCAGGTGTTTTCTAAAAAGCCTGCACAGCATTTTCTAAATATAAATTTTGCTCTCAACGAATCTCACTTGATATTTCCAACACCTTTAGTCTATCAAAATATATTATTAGCCAGCCTTTCATTCCACACTATCTTTGTTATAAAGATACTTTTGTCATATATCATCGATGGAGACTCTAAACTTATCCGATATTTATAACCAAAATTTAACCCAATTTTATTCCATTTTCAACGACTGTTGGACAGTTGTGGAACTTGTTTGTTTACCAATCATGTTTTACATAGTCTATACTAAGTCACCTCCATCAATGGATGTTGTTAAATGGCAAATGCTGTATCATTTGTTTATCTGTGGATTGTTTAATTTCCTTTTTGACTTATGGAAACCCTTGCCTCTATTTCCCCTTTATTTAGGGTATAGTGCAGGACCGATTAGAATTTTTGGTACTCCTGGCGCATACTTTATGATGGAAACAATGGTTGCAATTTTCCTTTTAATGGTAGCTTCGACGTTGTTTCGATTTACTTATCGATATTCTCAAGTCATACCTGATACATTTTTGTTCAATTGGTTCAACGACAGAAAAAGAGCAATTTTTATGTTTGTGTTGTATAATTTAATTCTTCTAATTGGACCAACAAGCTCGATGTGTTTAAGTCGACCAAGTTTTGAAATATTTAGGTAAGCACCAGTATTGAAAGGTCTCCTTCAAATCAAGCTAGGATCCTTTCAGGCCGTAACTTTTTCATAAGGAAATGGTCATTTCTCTGAAAATTTAAATCACACAGAAATGGTTTTGGTGTCGTTGGAAAGATGGCGAATTCTATTTTCTTTACGGCCTCTTGACAAACCCATTTAGATTTTGAGTTAGAGCGATTTTTCTGATTTGTTAGGTATTATAAATATGAGCTTAGAAAAAGGTAGTTGATCAGTTTTATATGGAGCTGAACTAAAAACGGAAAGACATTTTTGCTGTGCTCTCCATTATAATGGGCTATGTTCGAAAGCTCAAATATCGCCTCTTAAAACGCTTGTGAACCGATTCTCTAAATCTCTTGTTTAGAAACTTAACAATAACAAAAGCTCCAGCTACCGCAGAATTTTTCAACAATACAGCAATTTTTGGCTATGATTCGACATTGAATCCGATCATTTATTTGTTTTATGCCTTCTGTTTAATACTTGATTTTGTCATTACGACAGCTTCACTTGTTATGATCGTCACATTTATTCCATATTTAAAATCTCGACGCGCGAGTTTATCGGAATATACTTATAAGCTAAACAAAATGCTATTCATATCCTTGACCATGGAAGTTGTTATTCTCATTGTGTTCTTAATCGTTCCATTATTGATAGGAATACTTTGTCTAATATTTAGAGTCAAAAATGGCGCGTTTATTACGATTTTTTGTATCATATTTTTTAGATTTCAAATAGTTACCGAATGTGTTGTAATTGCTTATTCTATAAAACCGTATCGTACGTTTATTGCAAAATTTTTTCATAGATCGACGAGAGTTATTAGCATTCATGTAAATCAAATTAATCTAACTTAGATTAATTTGAAGTTTGATTAATTTGATTTACATGAATGATAATAACTCTTGTTGATCTATAAAAAAATTTGCAATAAATATACGATACGATTTTATAGAATAAGCAATTACGAAACACTAGGTGACTATTTGAAACTAAAAAATATGATACAAAAATTAGCTTTTGAGATACCCCAAAATCTTTCCGGGTTATTTAAATTTTTACTCATGTCCCTTAATTGTTTAGATTATAATTTTTCTCCATTTTCTTATAGTATTTACACTTTTTAAAATTATAAATTATACAAACAACAAATTTTTAATTAGTGATCAACAATGCAGGTCTTCGATCAATAAGGGTATAGTTGGAGTCTAGTGATCAATAAGGTATAGTTGGTAAGGCAATACCGAAAGCTATAGAAATGGCGATAATAATTTTAGCTGTAACTGCAAGCCAATAACTGTATCCAAGAACATGATTGGCATTTAATTCGCCACCAGCGACCGGGATATAAGTTAAAAACGAAAAATTTTTAAGGTAAATAAGAAATGGCAAAAATTTTACGTTTCCTAATTTCACGCAGTTCCTCGGAACTGCATACCGTTTATCTTTTATATCACTGTTGCATCACATCCTCCGGCGGCTTTGGGGGTTAATTCAGTACAGATAATTTTTTTTGAAACAAATTTTTTTGACGCCGAGTTGTTCTGCCAAATCTCTTGTAGTTTGCCGGTTATCAGCTTTGAGAAATGAGATTAAAGATCATCAAATTCAAATGGTTTTCCAGACCTGCGCGAAAACGAGCAAATCAACGTTGACAGGTGATTGGAGAAATAGAGTCCTCGCCATACACAGCTTTTATGTTTTGGGCGAAGGTTCGGTGTTAGATAAAATAAAGTGGGGAATAATTATAAGAAAATAGAAGAAAAAAAATTTCAGCATCATTCTAGAACCTACTGAGTTGCTCTCTCAAGATAACAAAAAAAGTTTTTGTTAGCTATAAACAACTTTACGACATAAACAATCAATCATTGTATCAAGACTTATGTTTAGGGACCGCCATAGGTTTTCTAGAACTCATATTTCCCAATAGGTATGGACATCAGAATCGTTTTAAAAATAAAATCTAAATATTTAAAAACCGTATACTGAAAAAAAATCGCATCAAAAATGGATTTTTGCATGAAAATTTGAGTTATGAAAAAGATTCCTTTCGTACAGCATTTTATATAGAAAAAAGGCAAAAAAGCGTCCTTCGATAGTAAAACACCATTTTTATCCAAGATGATTTTTATCCAAGCGCTTCAAGTTGAATTTATTTAGTGAGATTAACGCATGGGAAAGTTTTTAAAGTCATTTCGAGTCAAAATTCGATCCCTAGAAAATTCA
>OZJO01027511.1:45803-59614 GCA_900406225.1 Acrobeloides nanus | reverse complement strand
TTGTGGCTACAAGGGGTCAGGTTCAAATCCCACTTGTAGCCAAATTTTTTTGCACAAAGTAAAAATCGAAAAATTTTCAACTTTATGACCCCATAGCTCAAAAAATTTATACCCAATCAATCAAGCGACTATTATATTCGTTTTTTCCACATTTTTTCCTAACTTTTAAGCTAGGTCACAAAAAAATCTGAGTTTCTCAGACCTTGAAGGTCCCTTGTAAGTTTTCTCCAGCACAGAAATTTTTTCATAAAATTAATATTCTACAAAGTTGTTCGTCATGATCTCAGGAATTCAATGAGCTATCACTAAGCCCAACAGGATTTAATTTGACCGAGTTATAGCCAAAAAACTAAAAAACAAGTCTTAAAAAAATTCGAATTTCAATGTGAAATTGGCTCAGTGGTAGTGCTTCCGAATTCGAGTCAAAGATCTCAGGTTCGAATCCCACCTGCGTCGAATTAATTTTGCCTTAAAAAGTATGTTATTGGAGAAAACTTAGAAGAAAGTTTATCGTTCAATTGTAATATGCGAATTTCAGTATACATTTCCCCTGATTCAATGTGAATCGCAGAAGGATTTTGAGTATAATTCTTACATCGATGTTTATGTTTGAAATAGCATAACCAAGATCCAATTGCTCCAAAATTGTCTTAATTCGATTTTCCGGAAAACTTGAATCAATAGGGGTATAGCAAGCCCCTGCCGCTATTACACTAAAAATCCATAGGATAGCATCATTGCGCTCCATAACAATAGGTATCACATCATCCGATTTCAAAATTTCGCCCATCATTGAAAAATATCTTAATGCAAGTTTCCTAGACATGATTATGACAATTTTTTCTAAATCAATATATGTCATGCAATTATGCTTAAGTCTTCCAATGGCGATATTTTCTGGGGTACTTTTCGCTTGATTTTTCAAGATGTCTTGTATAGAAGTTATAGGAAATTCACAAATTTTCATATGTGCTGATACTTTCTTTGGCTCAGTTTCTTGTGTTAACCTTCTTAGCTCTTTCAAATAATCTCTTCCATAACTTTTAATAGTCTCTTTTTCAAAAATTTCAGGATCATATTCGAACAAGATGCGAAGTTTTCCCTCCTCCATTTCATCGATAGTACAAGAAAATTCAAAAACTCTATTCATTGTTAGTTGATTTACATTTGTTTCAACACCAGGGATATCTACTTTTGGAAAATCCAACGAATGACGATAGTTGAAGTAGATTTGAAAGAGTGGATGCATATTTGCAGTCCGGTGTTTTTGGAGTTTCGAGACAAGGATATGAAAGGGGACTTCTTGGAATTCTAAGGCTTCGTTCACAGATTGTTTGATAGATTCGATTAGTTGTAATTTTGAGGGTTGGTTTAAAGCTTCAATGGGGATTTGGAGAATAATGTTGTTGAGGAAATAGCCAATTATGTTATCGACTTGAGGGTGATTTCGGCCTAAAAGTTGGTGTCGAATGCAACATTTAAAGGTAGTGTACAGGCAATTAAAAATTTAAATTCCCGCGGGAGCAAGATTTCCTTTCAATACACAAACTTTTGGCGGAAAAACAGGGTTGCATAGATTTCCGAAGATATTTCCAAGTGGAAATATTTCCATGAACATTATAGCAATGGGACGAAATAAAGTGAAACCAAACTCGTCCAATTTGAAAATTGTTTTGGGTTATTGAAGCGAAAATTTGTCTATAAGTTTTCGCTTCAATAACCCAAAACAATATTCAAATTGGATAATTTTGGTATCATTTTATTCGTCTCATAGAGTTATAAAAATTGCTACAAGGTTCAGTTTATGAAAATTTAACAAACTACCAACCTGCAACAGGACAGCCAAAAACAACATTTTCCGCCTCCGAATCCTGCCTCCATCGATTCAATACCCTTGCAAACCCAGTTAATAACAAAACATATTCCGTAACATGCCACTTAGAAGCATGCTCTTTTATATCACTTCCCAACTTTTTTGGAATATCAAACGCCAGGCTAGCCCCATTATAGGTCTTAACCAAAGGCCTAGCAAAATCCGATGGCAAAGTGGTTCCAAAATTTTCTAGTTTTTCCAACTTTTTGGCCAATTTCAAAATCTTTTCTTCGGATAAGCAATTTCTATTCCAAGCAGCAAAATCGGCATAGGAAATTGGATTTGATGGGGTAGAATCATAGCCTTGTTCCAAGAAGGATTTGTATAAGTTTGTAAATTCTCTGGCAAATATTGTCATCGACCAGCCATCGGTTATAATATGGTGGTGGGAGACGATGATGTAGAATTTTTTGTTTAACTTGTAGGTGATGATTTTAAAGGGTGGTTCTTCTAGAGAAAAGTTATAGTTTTTTTCAAATTCTATCAGATCTTGGGCTTCTATTGAGGTGATGACTTTCCAATCAAGGTTGTAATCAGTTTCGTTTAGAGGCAGTACTTCTTGATAGGGATTTCCTAAAAAAAACTTTATCTGTTTCACGAGAAGAGTCGAAAAAGTTAGCGTTGCGTAGTGCGAAACAAGTGGCGCAAAATCTATCATAAATGAGGAGGATTCGATCCCTCCAGGGTCAAAATTTCGATTTTAGCGAATCAAAAAATTTGTTTCAAAGCAAATTGTGTTATCATTACCAGCTTCTATGTTATCGGCAATAATCAGGGGTAGCGTGGCTGCTGTTCGATCAGAAACAATAAAGAATCTGATCTTGTTTATACCTCTCTCAAGCATACCCAAATTATGGCAATATAACTTTTCGTACAATTGTGGTTCGTACAAACTTTCGTACAATTGTTCTGTACAATTATTTTCGTACGAAATCTTCGTACATGTACTTCTCGTACAATTATTCTTCGTTAGTACAACGAAAAGTTCGTACGAAAAATAATTGTACGAAAAGTATCTTACGAAAAGTGTGCTGTGCGAAAAGTTCTGTACGAAACGTGATCTACTAAAGGTGAGTGTACGAAAAGTACCGTACGAAAAATAACGTACGAAAAGTAACGTACGAGAAGTACCATTCGAAAAGTGTTTGACAACTAATAACTGTACGAAAAGTCCATGCGAACCACAATTGTACGAAAAGTTATACGACTAGACACGAAATTTCAATTTTAGTCGAAAAAGTTAGCGTTGCGTGTGTAGAGAAAATGGCGCAAAATTTATCATAAACAAGAAGGATTCGATCCCTGCAGGGTCGAAATTTCGATTTTAGCGAATCAAAAATTTTTTGTCAAAGCAAATCATTTAAAAATACATGAAAATTTTTGTCTATCATTATTTTTCGATTTTGATCAATGTGGGACCTTATACAGAGGTGTCTATACAAAAGACATGGGCATAATTGCATGATATATATTGATTTAGAAAAAATTGATATAATCCTATATAGGAAATTTTTATTGTTATTTTTCAATGATGGGTGAACTTTTGACTGTATGTTTACATAAACCCCATTGATAACAAATAACACTCTATATTTTAATGTTTTTAGTAAAGTTAAAAATATTCTCTTAAATTTGTAAATATTTTTACGTTTACATCAACCCATATTTGATAACAAATTACGCTTTTAAGTTAAAATTTACAAATTTTTTTCTAAACATCTAAAAATAGCCCATAGATAAAAAATTAAGTCTTGCTCCAAATAAATATTTTCGTTTTTTAGGCAGTATATAAGCTTAAGAGATGTTATACTTTCGTCATTCTTCGTTCCCTCAATATGAGCTTTATATTTGTTGGTTTGATTCTCGTCGTTTTCTTGGCCTTCGCCGAAAGTAGCCCCTTTAGTTCTTGTGATGTTTGCAAGGATGTTGAACGAACTATCATCAAGAAACGAAACAGGGACTTTTCCAATTATTCCGATGGTCAATTCCAGGTTTTTTTAAATAAAAAATCTTAAGCTAAAAATTAGGATGACGTGGAAGACGGATGTCACGACGCATTTTCCTGGATCATTAGGTGGATTGGAAAACCGATCTGCAAAGCCAACTTCAACAAATACTCACGAGAAGTTATTAGATGCTTTAAACAGTTCTCGGTGGATAGCAAAGGATATGCTCTGGAAGATCTATGTTGTTGTGATGCATGTACAAATTGTGAAAATTATGGGCTATCTTATGGCTACTAATTAATAGATTAAATTGGGTGAAAATTAGGGCTCCTTCTCCAAAAAAATTTTTTTCGAAAAATGATTTTCTAGGGGTAAAAATAGGGTGAAATATCGATTGCGCACATCACCGTCGCTTGAAAATGCTTCCTTCACCTTGTTTTCGAGAAAATAGCACTACTTCAGGTTTGCTTAAAATTTGCATAGTTCCAAACGTCAAAGAGTTTTCAAAGCCTAGAAAACAATCATAAAAAATTCATATAGGCATTTGAATTTGTAAAAACAGTAATTTTGAGAAAAATAGTTGAAGAAAGCATTTTCATGCTCTGGTAATGCGTGCTATCGATTCCTTGCATGAAATTACCCCTAATAGAGATGTTTTGTAAAACACTTTGACGTTTGAAATTATGCAAATTTTAAGCAAACGTGAAATAGTGCTATTTTCGCGAAAATAAGGTGAAGGAAGCATTTTCACGCGACGGGGTTGTGCACAATCGATTTTTCGCCACATTTTTACCCCTAGAAGGTCATTTTTCAAAAAAAGTTTTTTTGAGAAAAGGCCCTAATTTTCACCCCCCCCTAATAAAAATTAAATGATTATATTTTTGTTTTCATAACATTGACTTACAAATAAATGAATTTAGGGGTCATAGGTCGGCAAGGGGGGGGGGGAGTCTCCCCCTGATACACTACTTATGGACCCAAAATTGAAGGGGTGACCCGTAAAAAGACCAGTTTTTGCTCGATTATTTCTAAATTTTCAAGTTTTTTAAATTTTCATCAAAATAACCCTATAGAGGTTTTTCTATGCAAGAAATCAATTGCGAACATTTGCGAACCTTGAAAACGCTTTGATGGCCATGAATGGGCCTATTTTCACTCGTTTTTGATTCACTAAAATTGAAATTTCGCTCCAGCGGGGATTGAATCCTCCCTGTTTATGATGGTTTTGCGCCACTTGCTCCTGCACTATATAGCGCCATCATTTTATGAATCTTCTCATGAAACAGACTATAATTTGATTTATCAAAATTCAATTTTTTACAATTATTAACGCGAAAACCTGAGAATTAGAATCAATTTTAAATTTCAAAAATCTCACCTTGCTCGTCTTTCAAAAATCTTGTTCTCAGCGAATCTTGTTTGTCAATCAGCCTCAACAATGCCATTCTAGATGATTTTTGGCAAAATTTCTCTCCTTCCAGTTCAATCTCAAACATTATATTGTAGTGAGTTCCATCGTCAATCTGTTTTAGAAGAAACATGTTTTCTTGAGAGTAACTCAATGGAATTTTCTCAACATTTGTAATCCTTGGAATTTTCATCCAAGAATCTTGTTCATCGGCATCGAATTTCATAATTTCGTTATAAAAATCTTCAAAAATAGGCTGGTCAAACAACAAATTTATGGTTGAATTTATGCGGAAAGTTTCATTGATTTTCCATATTAGCTGGACGCCATTTAGGGAATTGCCTCCGAGCTTGAAAAAATCGTCAGTGTCTTGGATAGCTGGTGAAGTTAGTGACTCTGACCAGAGTTTTCGTAACAGCTCCTTTTTGTCGGAAATTGTAGAGGGTTGTGATATTTTTTGAAGGTGAGTAGACTGGGTGAAAGATTTCATATGCGTGGCGATTTTCAAGGGGTTGGTGTTTGCAATGGCATAACTTCCTTTAAGAGTTAACGCTTTTTGGATTATTTCGCATCCTTCTCTAAAAAGATAATCTTTGAAAATACAGGTATAGGGCCTCCAAAATGCCGAAAAGATGCAGGCAAGGATCAAAATGTTTAAAAATTTTCGCCAATCTACTCAACTCGCCGAGCGAGTTGAGTCGATTGGGTTTGACCCATGGCCAATTGGCTAACATGCTTGGGCTTCAATCATAAGGCGCGAGTTCAATCCCGCGCCCTGGGGGATAGGATGAGCACGCAAGTCTGCACGTATTTCGAAGCCCTTTGCAGATGACGCCAGAAAATTTCTTGATGATATTTTTGAGGACGGGAGGATAAGTGGAAAGAAGATGGATCCAAATAAAGCTGCAGAGTTAATGAAAAAGAACGCTCTACAAGATAGAACGTTAGCCAATCAGCCATGGATCAATTTTGATTTCGATGGCCCTAAATGATCCTATCCACACTTTTCGCAACTTGTTTCTATCTCTCTGGGTATCTTGATATACTAGTACCAATGCTTCCAATCGAAACTCATTTTTTTGTATCCTTGGTCTTTCATTGTATTGTTCTTTCGGTACTCTTTATGCTTGCCCTATTGCCTCAACTACTTGTGCTCGTGCAATTTCCAATTTTGTCGCCACTAGTTCTTTGAATATATTTAAATCGGAAGCTGTAACGCCGCGCTGTAGCTGTAAGGCATTATCAATTGGTAGATTAACATCCCTAAGACTATGCCTAAGCCTAAACTTAGGCCTATGCTCAAGTCTATGCCTAAGCCTAAACCTAGCTTAGGCCTAAGCCTAACCCTAGTCCCCAGCCTAGGCCCCAGCTTTGGTCTAAGCTTAAGTCTAAGCCTAGGTTTTCAAACAAGTCACTTGTGAACTGGGTTCCCTGATCCGATGCTATGATCTCCGAACATCCGTACACTGTGATTACTTCATTTACCAATTTGTCAGCAACTGTAATTGCTCTTTCATCTATCATTAGAGAGGCAACAATCAATTTGGAGGGGGCACTACATATGGTACTCGTTTTGAAGCGATCGGCGAGTTGAGTCGATTGGCGAAAAAATTAATTTTGACCCTTGCCTGAAATTTTTCGGCATTTTGGTGCTCTGTGGGCAGTGCAAAGCGGGGCATGAAGGGCAGGTCAGCACAAGAGTAGGATAGGGCGGGGTGGGCAAGGCAAATCAGAGCAGGAAAGGGTATAACAAAAATTAATTTACCTAAAACTAATTGCATTCTTCAAAATTTCTTTCATCTCCTTCGAATCTTGCGCTTCTTTCAACATTTTACTTCCTTTCCAGCCCGGCCACTGCAAGCACAAAATTTCTTTTACATTAGGATGTCCACTTTCTGCCACTCCATCCATGAACAAATTTGCTGAGGCATAGTCTTCAGCTCCAATTAGGCCTAATATTCCAGTTAGAGATGATACCAAAAATAATTTTTCTACATAAACATTTAAATTTTGTAATGCCTTCAAAATGTTGATGGTTCCGAAAATTTTTGCTTGGAAAACTATTTCTATTTCTTGAGGTGTTTTGGAAAAGGTGGTAGTTGGAGCTATTCCAGCGGCGTGGATGATAAAATTGATTTTTGGGAATTTTTTCAGGAAGCTTTCAATTTCTTCAAGATTGCTTATGTTGATGTTGTGAAATTCATGAGTAGTTGACTTTGTTTGAGTCTCAACTTGTTTCGCCTTCTCTTTAGCAGTGCGGCTAGCCAAGATAAATCGAATTTTTGTATATTGTTTTACCAAGATTTGCATATAAGCTTGTCCCACCATACTTAGTCCACCGAAAATTATGCAAATTTTTTCTTCCTGATCTTCATTTTCTTTACTTACATCATTTCTGTTTACTTCAACTTCATGATAATCAAGCTCCATGAGAACCTGATTTTTAAGCCAAAATTGTTGAATATAAGGCAATCTAGTATTTTTCAACGAAAAATTTGTGATAACATGATGCAAATTTTGAACTTCATCATCCAGTTTGATATAAAAGCATTTTGCATTGGAGTTCAAATTCAAAATTTCATTCATAGGTCCAATAACTGTTTTGGAATAAGAATTTTTGCTTAGTTCCAAATTCTGTCTTTCTTGTTTTTTCTTGTTTTCCTTAGCTTCAAAATTTTGGGTTTCTTCAAAAAGTTCCAATTCTATAGTAAAAATTGACACCGAATTTGTTCCTGAGGCAAGATATTTTTTGATATAAAACATGGTATAGAAGGTTTTTTGTAGTGCGTTCTCACATTCTTGGGGTAGAATGTGGATAATAATTTGAGGGGAAAAAGCGACTTCTCCCAATGATTTCTTGAGTTTTTCATAGTCGGCTTCATTTCTTGAAATGTTGAAGTTTTTGGGATCGACTTTTTCAAATTTTTGGCTCCCGAGATAGACATAAATCATGTTGAAATTTTTTGCGAGATCTTGAAATTTTATGCTCAAACACGAAAATATCAACAAATTAAGCTTTTTTGAAGAAATTGAGTTTAAATTTTGGCTCGAAATGCTATGAAACTTCCAAATTTTTTCATAAATTCGAAATTTCTGCATATCTCGATTTTTCTTCTCCTTTAAACTCTGCCAACATTTCACTTCATCAAATTGATACGGAGGCAAATTTGGTTCATAACTTTGACCTTTTCCAAAAATTTGCATAAAATCGATCTCGTATCCATCACACCATAAGGTCGCTAAAGCTTCTATAAGGGATATTCTAGTTGGGTTTTTCTCAGCTTCAGTTCTTGAAAGCAGGGTATTAACAACTTTGATCTGGCTATTCTTTGCTTTGAGCAAGTTGGTTAGCATCCCTCGGGGTCCGATTTCGATGATGGTTTGAATTTCTGGATAGTTCTGATGTAATGATTGTAAGGCGAGATCGATTCGGACAGGTTGACGGAGATGTTTTGTTAAATACGTTGATGGATTTTTCAGTGTTGTTGAAGTTAATACTTGGCCATTCACGCTTGAAATTATGTCTTTTTGAGGTAGATTAAAAGAAGTTTTGTTGCACAACACTCTATAAATAGAATTGTTATTATTATTTTGTTCTCACAAGCCTAGGCCTAAGACTAGGCCCAAGCCTAAACCTAGGTCTAAGCCTAAACCTAGGCTTAAGCCCAAGCCTAGGCCCAAGCATAGGCCTAAACCTAAGCCTAAACCTAGGCCTAAGCCCAAGCCTAATCCTAAGCCTAAACCTAGAAATAAGCCTAGACATAAGTCTAGGCCTAAGCCCAAGCCTTTACCTAAGCCTAAGCTTAAGCCTAAACCCTTTGTCACCAATCAAATTCACTTATTCAAATAAATTTTCATTTCTGATGAGTCTAAAAATAAAACCCTACCTAAAATCTTCCAAAATTGGATCTAACATATATGAATGGAAACCATGCATTGTCTTCAAAACCCTATGCTCCACTTTCTCATTATTTAAATTTTCTATAAATTCTTCCACCACTTCAGATGACCCTGTAGCTACCAAAATTTCATCTGATAATCTTGCAGAAATTTCTACTCCATCAGGCAACTTCATCCCCTCATATTTTTTAAACGTCACCATTTTTGCTGACGCTGTTCTGCCTATCAATTTTGACCGTTCTACCAAAAATTTGATGCACTCTTTTGGGGAAATGGCTTCGGAATAAGCCAACGCGGCATATTCACCAACGCTATGTCCAATACAAACTTTTGCTTCGATATTCAATTTTTGTAAAAGCCATGAAATCGCATAGGTGATAATAAAAATGGCTAGTTGCGAATATTCTACTTGTTGGATAATTTCAGGATCTTGAAGAATTTGAAGAAAATCAACATCACATAATTGAGTAGCATATTGGCATAGTTCACGGATTTTCTCGTCAAGCAAAGGACAATTTTTCAAGTCTGTGTGGAGCATTTTTGCATATTGCACCCCTTGTGGGGCAAAGAAGAAGGCTAGATTTTCATTGGTTAGATGTTTGTTTGAATTTAGGATGTCATCCAAAGAGATTTTTGCAAGTTTTTCAGCGGCTTCACTAGCTGATGTTGCAACAATAGCCGTTCGATAAGGGAAAATTTCGCGGTGATGTTGAAGTGTGTTGGAAATTTTGTGCAAGTCTAAAATTTAAAAATGGGGTTTGCTTTTACAACTTTTTATGTTTTGCTAAAATAAAAATTTCGACCGAAAATGCGCCAATAACATGAATGGCCAGCGATCTATAGTCCGTTTCCGCCCATAAAAGAAAAGTCCCTTGGGGATTCCACTAGACACTATTAGCGGACCAGGCGGCCGATGGCAGCCTGCATTTACTGCAATATTTACAGTAGCAACATGGTGGGGTTGCATCCCTGAGCATCTAAACCTGCACTGAGACGCGCTGTTAGAGCACGGATTTTTTGACCCCTGCCCGTCACTTAAAACGGTTTTTCTCGGAACTTTTAAAGTTTTTTAACCTAATTTTAAAAGCAATCGTTAGAGGAATACTTGGGGCACAATCGATTAGATTTTTTTGTAAATCTGTCTTATTTTGAATTTTCTACACCACTTTGAAGTTGGGGATACATGCTCGATTTTGCACCCCTGTCTTCCTGAAGGTGTATTTCCCCAAAAACTCTGTCAGATTCACTTCAAAACAACTCAAATCGCTTGAATTCATGTTCCCCGTATGGAAAAACCATATTACAATCGAAATCATTAAAATCTGAAAAAATTTCAAAAATTTCATTTTCAGCAGGATTTTTTCTGGGGTAGGTAGGTCAGGAAAAATTTTTTAACCCTTGAAATCTTCGCCAATCGATTTTCCGATAGGAAAAACCCCTGTATAAGAGAGAAATTACGTTTTTGCGTTGATTTGAAAAAGTTAGATCCCCATTTCCCTAAGAACCGTTCGCTCCACACACCCCCAAAGCACTATAACATCATCCTCTAATTTATGTAGAGGGTGGCTAGGACAGTAACACCACCCTCTTCGAGGGATCTCCTCATTTCGGAGACGTTACACTTTTAAGATTGTCTTACTTGAATCTTTGCCATTTTCTATAAAATATTCTGCTAGTTTGCGACAATATCTTACACAAGAATTTGGACTAGCTGCTGAAATGGGTAGAATATAAGCCTGTTGAAATATTCCTGTAGCGCTATGTTGATCTTCTACTTCTTCTTTTTCAGGCACAAATCTTGAAAGTATTGCCGAAGCATTCGTCCCGCCTATACCAAATGAATTTATTCCAATTTTAACATCATCCTCTGGTTTTTCTGTCAATTTTTCTGGGCTCATATTAATTTTGACATTCGTATCCTTCAATTCTGAATTGAACTCGTTGACGTTAATTTGCGGTGGTATGAGATTTTCCTTCAACATATAAATACATTTGATCAATGAGGCCATTCCTGCACCGGCAAAACTATGGCCTATATTGGCTTTGACTGAACCCAATCCCAATTTCTGGTGGCCACCAAAAACTTCTTTGATGGCCTTAATTTCCATAGCGTCACCAACACTTGTGCCAGTAGCATGACATTCTATGTAATGAATGTCTTCTCGAGGGGTATTGGAGTTGGAGAGGGAGTCTTTCATAACATTCACTTGGCCTTGAAATCCGGGTGCCATGAAGTTGGATTTGGATGAACCGTCGTTGTTTACAGCGCACGATAAGATGATGGCATGGATGAAGTCATGATTTTGGATGGCTTCATGAGCTTTCTTTAAGATCACTGCGCCTACGGACGAGCCTAAAATTTGGGTGAGATTTGGGTAGGGTTGGGTAGGAATAGCCAAATTTTTTACTAGAAACTCCACGTAACGTTACACTAACTTCGATCGAAAATATCTTTTGATCCATAAAAGATTTTACAATGTGGTTTTTTAGAGTAAATTTTTGGCGGGATTTTTTTTCAAGATCCTTTGTTTCATGAGACCAAGGCCCAGGGGCGATGGGCATTTGCACTTTTCAATATCTACTCTTACCCCTAATGATTCCCGTAGCATTCATGTCAAATGGTCGACAATGCCCTTCGGAAGCTAACACCATTCCCGGTTGATAATGATGCCCAATATCTTCGGGTAGCACTAGGTTAACTCCACCAGCAATACAAATATCAGTTCTTCCCATAATAAGAGCGTCCATAGCCTCTCTTATTGCCACTAGTGAAGTGGAACAAGCAGAATAGACTGATACTGATGGACCACACAAGTTGAATAGATGGCTTGTCCAAGTAGCACAGAAATCTTTTTGATTCATTTCGTAGTTTGTTAATAGACTTCCTTGATTTTGATCTCCTGGATTATCTTGGTCTAAAATTTTGGATTGTATGGGCTAGAGTTTTTTGGAAAGGGGTTTCAGAGTCAAAAAGTTTTGATAAATCTCTTCAAATTTTGAAGCTACTACACAATAGGAGGGGGACACCCATATGAAAATTTTTTTCTGGAAATAACCCCTCTAGGAGTAAAAACATGCGGGGAATTCGAATTGAACATTTTCGGAACGAAAAAACGCTTTCATGATTCAGGGAAAGCTGGTGTATTGAAGCGAAAATTCACAAAAATACGATTTTGCCTAAAAACGACCCTTTTGGGGTAAAAATGCGCGGGGAAAGAAAAAGCGTTGTTTTTAGACCAAAATATGTTATTTTCTCGGGTTTTCGCGTCGATATACAGCTTTTCTTGAATCTGAGAAATTTTATAAATGTCAAATTCGAATTCCCCGCACAAAAATTGAAAAATGCACTAAAAATTCGTAAAAGTTCATCAAAAATTGAAAAATTCATCAAAATTTGAAAAATTCGTCAAAAATCAAAAAATTGTTCAAATATTGAAAAATTCGTTACAAATTTAAAAAAGTTTTCACGTGGATGCCCCCCTTCATTTTGTAGTAGCTCCGAAATTTTTGCTTACAGTTGAAAAGAACCACAAGAGGCATATTTTTAGAAATCTTATTTAAACTCCATCCAAAATGATTTATAGGGTGGCGAGGTGGATGTATTCAGAAAATTTCTTTTAGAGGTAGCTTTAAGACTATGCGTGCCAAAGAGATGGGCAAAAACTTCAGACCTACATAATCCATACGATGAAGGTTCAGCTCCGACAAAACAGCCAACTTTTAAGTTTCCTCTTTCTTTGACATATCCAGCATGCTCGAAAGCAATATAAGCATGTTTTAAAAACATCCTAATTTGTGGATCCATCTTTTCAGCGTCACTTTGGCTCAATTTGAAAAAGTTGTAGTCAAATTGATCGGTGTTCGGTATAACTCCAGAAGTAGGAATAAATAATTTTTGCTCGCTATTTTCACTTAAAATTGGAACGTCTAACGAAATTTCTGAGTTTGGGATAGTTGTTAGACATTCTTTTCCAGATAATAAGTGTTGCCAAAATTCTTCTGGTGATTCACATCCAGAAAAGGCGCCTAAAAGGTCGTTTGATGTTTCGAAATTTTTAAATGTTTTTGAGGAGGATTTCTCCAGAAATGCAAAGCCAATCCTGATAGTTTTGGTGTCGTTAGAAAGCTGGATTTCGTGGCAATCAAATGACACCAAAATCATACCATAACTCTTTCTGATTGAGGAGTTTTGGATAATTATTCAAAAAATGTCGAAAAAACTGACATTTTTGACTAATTATGCAATAACTCCTCAACCAGAAAGAGTTATAACATGATTTTGGTGTCACTCGATTGCTACGAAATCCATCTTTCTAACGACATCACCCCCCCCCCTATTGTGTAGTACAGTATGTTCAATAAATCTACGACGATTTGAAAATTCGAGATCTCAACGACGAGAACGACTTTTGCCATGCGGTTTTTTTTAACTTTTTGGACCACCGGTGTAGTTTTTTATGGTATAGACAAAAATAAAAAAATAATTTAAAAAAAATTATTTTCATTTGAATTTACAAATTTTGAGCAAAATCAAATCGACTCAAGTGGGAGTCGAACCCTCGACCCTCAGCCTTCAAGTCTGAAGGTTCGACTCCCACTTGAGTCGATTTGATTTTGCTCAAAATTTGTAAATTCCATATCTCCAAAACTATAACTTATTTTTTTATGCGGTTTTTTGCACGAG
>OZJO01027511.1:0-45798 GCA_900406225.1 Acrobeloides nanus | reverse complement strand
AATTTTTTTATGCGGTTTTTTGCACGAGTTAGATAAGTCCTTGAACTATCAAAATATGCAAGAGATTTAAAAAAAAAATCAATTATCAAAGGTATTCTTCCCCTAGTTAAACTTTGTTTAAATGGAAATAAATTTTTTTAAAAATTATTTTTATATTTTTATCTATACCATAAAAAACTACACCGATGGTCCAAAAAGTTAAAAAAAACCGCATGGCAAAAGTCGTTCTCGTCGTCGAGATCTCGAATTTTCAAATCGTCGTAGATTTATTGAACATACTGTAGCTCCAAATTGATCAATTATTGAAAATTTTCTCAATCTTTTTGGCAAATTAGTTTACCTGAAAAGCCAATTATGGCGATGTCGTCTTGTTTAATATTCTTAAACGTTTGTTTCTGACAGGTTGTGCTTGCTGGACGAATATCATTTTGTGCAAAAAATTTATTTTCTTGGTTCAAATGACTAAAATCTTCTAAAAGTTCTCCTTCATTTTCTTTCATATCAGCCTCATCATAGTTTTTGAAAATTTTGAAGTTTTGATTATTATGCAAATTTTGATCTTTTAACTTTCCATTCTGTGATATTTTGTCATCTTCTTTTGGAAGATTGCTTTGAATATACCTCACAAGTGAATTAAATGTTGAATAGATATACATATCGGATGGGGCTAGTTGCACGAGAAATTTTCTCTCAATTTGGATTCGAATCTGTTCTAACATCAACGAGTCGATGCCAATTGACATGAGGCCGGTTTCTTTATGAATATTTTCAATCCCAGAAGTATCTTTTATGATATTGGTCAGGATGGTTATGACTTGTTGTTCTTGTAAGTTTTTCGTTGTTGTGTTCCAAACGTGAATTTCTTGGGTAAACTCTTCTTGCTTGTTTAGTTGATTGTCATCTTGTTGCGTTTTGGGCTCAAAAATCAGAGGGTTTTGTCCTACAATCGGCGAAATATGCAAATTTTGCTGCATACTATACTCATTTTTATCAACTTCCATAACTTCAACCTCATATTCTTCTTTTTCTAACTTGATACCATCAAAAGGTATACTCGGAGGTCGACCAAGATCGATTGCATTTCTTCTCATCTTGATTCGTTTGATATTCTTTTCCATGCTTATTTTACTCAACAACCCTTGTAGATGAGGCTCATTGCGTTGAATCATTTCCCAGTCACCGTCAAAAACACAAACATGCCCTTCTAGATCCCAAATTTTTGAAAACAAGCTTATCGCTGTTTTGGAAGCCATCAAATTCCATCCCTTCTTTTGGATTTGGTTTCTAATGACGTCCATTCCTGGGTCTTTTTTGGTTAGCATTCCGATGTCTTTCCAAGGACCCCAACTGATCACCAAAGCTTTGAAGTAATCATTTTGAGCGCTTAGGCATAAACTGGTCATGATAGAATTTGCGGTGGCATAATTAGCTTGGCCAGATGAGCCTAAAATTTGAATTTGAAGTGAAAACACTGCTGGAAATGGGTTTTAAGGAACCTGTTCGGTCGGGAAAAAAGTTGCCATTTTTGTATATATTCAGAAAGTTCATGAAAAATGGAGCATTTTTTGTTTTTACGACATGTCCTGAATCGTTGTAGTTTTTGAGATAATTGCGTTTGAAATTTGAATTTGCGTTCATGTTTTCGTTGTAATATACAAATTTTTTGAAATTTTTAGTCGATTTTTACATCGTTTTTTTTAATTTTCATAAAATGAGCATTGTAGCAATTTTTTCTATAGCTAAATGAAACGAACAAAATGGCACCAAAATTATCCAAAATTTGAATTGTTTTGGGTTATTGAAACGAAAATATGAATCAGGGTACAAATTTGTCACTAAGAATAATTTATGTTAGTGCAAAAATATCGGCTACTTGGCGAAGTGAATAAGGAAGCCGCCCGTCCGATCTGGCAAGTTAAACAACGTGGGGCATTTTTGTTGAAAAAAATTTTTGCTCCATTCTTTGTAAGGAAAGTTTTTTTGAAAAATTTTTTGCCCTAGTGGGGTCGAACCTGCGAGCCCAACGTTGTTTAACTTGCCAGATCGGACGGGCGACTTCCTTATCCACTTCGCCAAGTAGCCGATATTTTGTAAAGCTAGTCATGAAAAACGTTATAAACCTAGCTAACCTAAAACAGCAGCCATCGATGACATTGCAACCATTTTCTTCACACCATATCTTTTTGCTAAATAAATCAAATTCTTGGTACCTTTCACCTTGGCTTGGAAAATTTTCTCGAACTTCTCTTTATTCTGTTTCAATAACAAAGCATTTTCCACAACCCCAGCACAATGAATAATTATATGAATTCCAGGTTCTGATTGAAAAATTGCCTCTAAAGTCGTCAAATTTTCTATAGCACACTTATAAGTTTTAATTTTCCGATTCGGATTGAATGTGGGATTTCTTGAAGCGAGAATAATTTCATCTGAATTTTGGAAGAATTCTGCCATTTTCTTGCCTATTCCTCCCGTTCCACCAACGATCAATATTTTTGAGCATGAAGTTGGTGGTCTAGATGGGCTATACAATAGCTCATAGGCTTGTAACTTCTCAACAAATAATTTGCCATTTTTTATTTGGATATTGTTGCATTCGAATGGTGGTTTCATGTTCAGTTCGTTGAGTAGAAGTTGAAGGTTTTGTGGCGCTGCGAAATCAGTTTCTATGATCTTGTATTTGAAGTGTTGGTATTCCGAGGCTACTGTGCGCAAGAAGACTACAAGGCCAAAATTTGAATTTTGACTTGTTATGATGGTGAAATGAATCGTCTCGAAGAGAATCGCAGCCAAAATGAGATCTTTTAGAACCACAAATTGTGAGATTTGAGAAAGTTCTTTAGAATTAGGCTCGAGTAAAATGATGAGATTCAGGTCCGTTTTTGAGCACTCCACTTGAAATCTTTTCAATGCCACCTTGGTATCAGATAGTGGGAATATTGGAAAATCCGTAAAATCTATCAGCTGTGTAACGTCTACCTGAGCATTTTCTTGTTTGAAAATTACATATTTTTGTTTAGGCCTAAGAGAATTTTCTGTGCTGATTTCTATGCTCCTTTCTTCAAAAATGGTTTCGTAGAGCATTGTTTGATTTTTCGCTTTCCTCGACTTGTTAAGACCCTCATCAAATGGCCAATACCTAGAGTTGTTAAATGAGAATTTGACCGAGAATTTGCAAGAGAATTTGGATGTTCAGAATCTAGACGGTCAAAATCTAGTAAAAAAATGTTCAAAACTTTTTAACTTTTTGGCCAAATTTACCATTTTCACAAAAAATTACCAAAATTTACAAGTTTTCATAAAAAAATTCGACAAAAATTCTTTAAAAATTGAAAAATTCGTCAAAAATTGCAATAATGGCCAAAATTGTGTCGAAAATTAGTAAAAATATTGTCATTTTTTGTTAAAAATTACAATTTTTGTTCCAAAATGGCCAATTTTGTACATTTTTGTGAAAAATTTTTTAAAGCAAAAAACATAAAGTGACCATTAATATGAATTTTTCATTTTTTTTCATCGACCGGGCAATTACCCCTTTTGCCCCCGGTTAAATACGGGCCTAACCCTACCAATACCTTTTCTTGCTGAACACATATCCCGGGATTTTGACTTGATATGCCAAAGTTCTTGGGTTGAAAACGTCAAAGTCAATATCGAATTGCGCCATGTATAAGTCGGCTATAAGCTGATTTAGCGTCTGGCATGGTCTTGTTGAAGAAGAAAATTTGAAAAATTGACCCATATCAAGGATTCTGGTGTCTTCATTTTTGGTTATTATGTCATCGGTAACTGTTATCCGAGAGGATTTGAATAGTTTTCTATTTGTTTCAAGAAAATTTTTTCCGATTGAAGCATGTCCATTCGAAAACATGGCAAATTCTATAGAAACATTGCATGAGTCGAAAAACAAAAGTAGTGCCAAGTTTAAGAAAATTTCACATTTTTTCTCAGCTGTAGAAATTTGAGGGTTCAACAAAAACTTGATTTTGTGCCAAAATTTTCTAAACCCCATGTGATCTTCGATGAGTTTTGCCAACACAAAATTTGCGTAGGGTATTGTCCCAAAAACAAAAATGACACCTTTAGTTGGTTTCAGTCCGGATTTTCTATAGTCAAGCCTAACTTCTTCTTCATCGGTTATAACCTGAGCATATCTATAGGGGTAATGATTTCTTCCTTTTTGGAGAATCGTGCAGATATTTTCCAAGCTTTCTGCGGTCTCGTTCAAGGAAATTTGCATATTTTTAATCATTGCTTCTAAAGAAGTAACCGATTTCGCTGATAAGACTAGTAAATGGCAAGGCTCAGATTTTTCTTCATTTTCTTGAACCTGGGATGATTTTTTCAAATTTTTCAGCAAAATACTACTATTCGTTCCACTAAAACCAAAACTGTTGATAACAGCCAAGTTGACTTCTTTCTCCATCCCGATGATCGGAAGTACCAGATTTTCTGGCCAATCAATTTTTGGATTCAACAATTTAAAATGTTTTATCGCTGGAATGTAACTATTTTTCATCGTTTCTAACACAAAAATCAATGATGCTGCACCGGATGCTGCTTCACAATGTCCTAGATGAGTTTTCACTGTTGTAACTATCCCCGAGTCTTGATTTTGGCATATCTCTGCTATCGATTTGATTTCGATTGGATCTCCTAATTTCGTCCCAGAACCATGGCTTTCATATAAATCAATCATGTTTTCATTTTCATATATAGCTTCTTTCATCGTTTCAATTTGAGCCATCGAATTTGGAGCTGTCAATGCGATGGAATTTCCATTATGCCGAATTGACCAACCGGATATTTGTATATGCTCGTATGTTAGACTAGTACTAGTATTACAAGGTAGTGCTTCAAGAATGACAATGGCGGTAGCTTCAGCTCGAACATAGCCATCAGCAGCTTCATCAAAAGTAGCACAGCGATTGTTGGGGCTCAGCATTCCAGCATTTTGTAAGGCGATTGTGGTGGAATTATTGAGGATAACGTTTACAGCGCCAACTATGGCCATCTGACATTTTCCAGAAGATAAATGGTCGCAAGCAACGGAAATAGCGACAGCAAATGAAGAGCAACCTAAATGGGAATTTATATAAAATGAAAAATATCCTAAAGGACCAGTCCGAGCGAAAAAAAGTTGCCATTTTTGTTATTATTCGGAAAGTTCATAAAAAAATGGAGCATTTTTTGTTTTTACGGTAAATTCTGAATCTTGATCGTTTTCGAGATAATTGAGTGTGAAGTTGGCGATTTGAAATTTTGTGTATTACAACGAAAACATGTATCTGAATGTTTCTAAGATAATTTTTAACTTGCATCAATTAAGAATTGTTTATTGAAACGATTAATCAGATAATTTTAAATAATTGCTTCAATAATCAACTTTTAATTGACGCAAGTTAAAAATTATCATAGAAGAATTTAGGTACATGTTTTCGTTGTAATACACAGATCTCAAATTTCGCCTAAAAAATCGATGCAAAAATTGATTTTTCCGCAAAAAATTCAATTTTTCGAGTAAAATTCGATTTTTAACAAAAAAATTCAATTTTTCAACCAAAATTTGATTTTTGAGTAAAAATTCTATTTTTGGACTCGAATTTGAAGGAATTTTTGGAGCAAGTTCCCCCGGTTCCCGCCACTTAACGTTAACTAAACTCGGCAAAAAAATTTTTCATTTTCTTCCGGGGATTACCCATTTAGGGGTAATTTTATACGAAAAATCAATTGCGCGCACTCCCGCAACCTGAAAACCGCAGAAAAATGGTGAAAATTCACCAAAAACGACCCCGCAGGGATGCATGAGGATGCAATTCGATTTTCTCGAGAAATGAACAAATATACCTGTATCAAAAACCATCGTAGGTCCCTCAATTTTCAAAAAATGTGCAATTCTTCCTGCCAAAACACTTGTGTTTGTCCCAGTCGTCAAATAACCGCTTAGATCTTCCTTTTCCCGGAAATTTGCATGTATCTTCTGCGCAAAATCACTTCCACTTGCACCAATAAAAACACCAGTATTTTTGGGAAATTTTTTCAGATTCGCATCTTCCATAGCATAATGAACTTCTTCTAACAACCATCTTTGTTGTGGATCTATAAACTTGGCTTCTTTTGGTGTTATATTGAAAAACTGTGGGTCGAATTCCGATGGATTGGAGTTGGAGAGAAGGGTGTGCTGCGAAAAATTTCTAGTAGTGCTTTCAGATGCGCAACTGCCAGTCTTTAGATAGTCCCATAAATTTGAGGGATCATTTATGGGTCCATGAAATCTTCCGGCATATCCTCGAATTGCAATAATCGGTTTTTGGACATCATTGTTTATATGGCTTGGGATGTTTATCGCAGTTCCAGGGACTAGTTCAAATTCTGGAGTTGCTCGATTCGTGTATTGTATTTTGTTGACGGCAACAACATTTTCCATCCGACACCATTCTTTCCCCAAACTTGTAAAAATAGCAACAGTTCCTTCAGCTATGCTCTCGCTTCTTTTTAAAATCTTGCCTTTAACATAGAGATTTAACCCTTTCAATTTCATGTTCGTCCGATAAAACCTCCTCATTTTCACTGGAACATAAAACACAGTCTTATTTTTGTCATATAGGATAACCCCAAGAGCTTGAAGAGCAGCGTCATATAGACACCATTTTGGTTGGTTTTCTAATTGAATCAATTCAGCTTCTATGTAGTTTCGACTTCTTTTGATATTTGTTACGAGTTGTAAACGCTCTCCATAATTTATGCCACATTTTTGAATGCCGGTATAAAAATCTTGAGGGTTAAAATTCTGTAGGACTTCATCTTGACATGTTAGGTTTTCTACATTTTCTAGGACTTCTTTATCGATTAAACATCGTGAAAATTCGATTTCTTTGTGTTTAAGTGATAGGAGTATGTTATTTGAATGTGTTACAAGGTTGGTCAAGTCTTCTGGTAAGATTTCTTTGCGAAACTCCACGTTTTGCAGATTCACATTTTCTAAAAATTGAAACTTATACTAGCGGTTACGCGCATCTAAGTCTATATGACAAAATTAAAAAATTCAATTTTTTAATTTTTTCAGGGCGCTATAGGGCATTGGGGGTGGTTGTGCTCCTAAAAAATCCGAAAAACTTTTTCTAACGACCCCCTTATGCGTTTGCCCGAAATTTTTGTAAATTTTTTTTACTTAATTCTAATGGTTCCCCTAGGCTTAGAAGTTGGCTTAAGCTTAAGCCTAAGCCTTGGCCTAGGCTTAGGCTTAGGTTTAGGTTTAGGCTTAGGTTTAGGCTTAAGCTTAGGCCTAAGCTTAAATCTAGATCTAAACCTAATCCTAAGCTTAGGTCTAAGCCTAAACCTAAGCCTAGGCTTAGGTTTAGGCCTAGGCTTAAGCTTAGGCCTAAGCTTAAGCATAGATCTAAGCCCAAGCCTAAACCCAAGTCTAGGATTAGGCCTAAGCCTACGCTTAGACCTAGGCTTAAGCTTAGGCCTAAGCTTAGACTTAGGTTTAGGTTTAGGCTTAAGCCTAAGCCTAAATGTCTAGACAGAGCTGAGAATCTCAGTTCTGCCTAAGCATCTCTGAGATGCCGGATTCTCAGTTCTGCCGGTAACATATACAATAACGCTGTAACTTTGTCATCTCATAAGCTTACCGTGGGATGTTGCAGCACAACAAAAAGCTTCAATTTGAAAAGCAGCTGGTACAATAATTTTGTCATAAAATTGATGATCTTTGATGGCTAAGAAATCCTCAAAAGAAACATCAACTTTTTGTATAACCTCTTCTTGTGCTGCTCCACTTTCTTCGCTCTTCAATTCTTCATAAAACTTCTTAATATCCACATTGCAACCAGCTAAATATACTTCTAACAAACTTTCTAGCAACAATTCAACTTCTTTTTTCTTGGGATCATTTGAATTCAAGATTTTGATTTCCTTGTCTTGATCATGATCAATAATTTTCTTGGTGATGTTCGAAAGCACTTTTCCTGGTCCAATTTCTATAAAAATATTCGCTTCATGATTTAACAGCGTTTTTATGCATCTGGTAAACTGTACAGTCGATTTGGCATGTGCTTGAATATAACCGAGAGTATAGTTTTCTAGAAATTCCCCAGTGACATTGCTAATAAGGAAGTTCTTTTTAGGCTTGTGAAATTTTTCTCTATCAAAATTTTCGAGGTCATCAAGATCTTCATCTTGGATAAGATTTGAATGGAAAGGATAGTTTTCATTGATAACCTTTATGGAAAATCCTTGTTTGTTGGTGATTTTGGACAAATTTTCAATTGCATCATGAGATCCGGCAAGAACAACTTGTTTAGGCCCATTGTGTGCAGATATAGATAAATTGATTTCATCTAGGTCCAGAAATTTTAAAATTCTCGGATCAGTGGCAACCATTTTACCTCTTCCGAATAATTTTTCAAACACTTTAGCTCGCAATGATACCAATTCAATAGCATTTTCTAAACTTAGAGCTTCAGCAAAAACAGCACCAACGATTTCGCCAACACTGTGACCAACACAAAAATTTGGCTCGATACCGAGTTTTTGCCATAGGATGCCAAGAGCATAGCAAAAACTAAATAGAAGAGGTTGGATAGCTACACTAGGCCAGTTGCCAACTTCTTGCGTGAGGTAGACATCCAAGAGTTTTTTCTCCAATTTTAAAAATCTGTCAAATCGCTCAAGGCAAAAGTTAAATTTGCTCCGGAAATATGCAAATTTTTCATAAATAACTATGCCCATTTTGGAATATTGTGATCCTTGTCCACTGAGCATAAACGAAATTTTATGATTGGTAAAAGATTTTTCGATTTTTGTGCACAAAATTTGATTTTTCTTGAACATTAAATACCCTCGGTAGGGTTTTACTACGGTGGATTGTGATGTTTCAGTGGCTATTTGGAGTATTTCTTGTAAGGATAAAGCTTTGCCATGAGTTTCAATAAGTTGTGTGTATAAGGAAATTTTTTGTTCACATTCAATTTGGGTTTTTCCGGAAACTGTGATAGCATAGGGGATGGCGTTTTCATCTGATTTCTCAATGAGTTGAGGCTTAATCGATTTTTCTTCTTCAGAAAGAGTTGCTTTGTCAAAAACACTGAAATTTTGAATATGTTCAAGTCCAATGGCAGTTTCTTCGGCTTGACCAGATTTATGAGCCAGTGAAAAACTTTCCGAAGTTTTGGAAGGATGTTGTTTGGCCTTGTCCATAAGGGGATCTAAATTTGTTTCAATTTTTACGAAAAAATTGAAAAAAAATCGAAAAAAAAGAAAAATTTGTAAAAAATTCAAAAAAAAAATCGAACAAATTGGAAAAAAATCGAAAAAATTCAAAAAAAGTTGAACCAAAAAACGCAAAAAAAATTTTGAGACGATCCCTTAGTCGCCGAAGGAGCTCGGTCTCCCGATTCTCTGATTAAAACAGTCTTATTTCTTATTAATACCTTTCTGCCTACTGTTGGACAGGTGATATTTCTTCAATCGTCTTTCAATAAACTTTGACAACGACTCAATATTCGGGTGTTCAAAAATGTTCACTACATTTAAAATTGTAAAATTTTCTTTTTCTTGCAAATATGATTCAAACTTGTTGTTGAGTTCACTTGATAGTTGATAAAGTTTATATGAATCAAGACCTAGTTCCATGAAGCCTATGCCCTTCTCTATCCTATAATCATCTTCTATTGACATGTTCATGATGGACTTGACCGTTTCTTCCACTTTTTCTTTGATCATATCCAATTTGGGTAAAAAATCCAATTGAGACATAAGGCTAGAATTTTCTGTAATCACACTAGTTTCCTCCGAAAAGGTAAAAATCCCGGAATCTTCACTATTTTCAAGCCAATTTTGCACTCGAAAACTCGTTTTTTCAGCCAGCCTCTCTTGATTTTGAGTAGGATCGAGTTCCACTCCCAAGATGTCTTCCAGATCCGGTCTATGCTTCAACAGCAATTTCCAATCGATTTTTGCTACCACCACTTGAATGGGCTTTGTTTCAATAACCCATTTGAAATAACGTAAGCCCTCTTCTATGGAGATCCCCAAGAACCCCATCTTGCGTAACTTCTCATTCACGTTTCCTTTTTCTGCCATGCCGGTGCCCAACCAGTTACTCCAATTGATAGTAGTACCAGATAATCCGAGCCTTCTCCTTGATTTAATGATTCCATCGACATAAGCATTGGCTGAAGCATAATTTGTCTGGCCAGAATTTCCAAATATTGCAGAAATGGATGAGTTGATGATGAGGTGGTTTGGTTCGATGTGGTATTTTGCAAGAAGTTGTAAGATGTTTTCTAGACCAGTGCATTTTGAGCGGATGACCTTATCAAATGTTTCAAAAGTTTGATTTTCGAACAAGGCATCATAAGAACAACCAGCTGAGTGGATAATTCCTTCTAGATGGTGTGTAGGGAGGCCTAAAACTTGAAGTACAGTATGCGCTAAAAAAAGGGATGATTTTGCGATTTTTCAAAAATTTCAAAGTTTTTTAATTTCCATCAAAATAACTCTATAGGGAGTGTTTCTATGCGAGGAATCGATTGCTCGCATTGCCGAACCTTGAAAACGCTTCCCTGACACGTTATTAGTCTATTTTCTCTTCGTGTCCATTGTATCTTATAGGATGTTTAGCTGTCTCGAGAGTGAGGATTGTGACAGTATAACCTGGGTGAGGGTGTTGGTAGCTGCCAGCAAACTTGGTAGGTGAAGTTTCCACTTTCGGAAAAGCCTATCTTCTTTTCGAAAGAGGAAACTTCTCCTACCAAGTTTGCTGGTAGCTGCCCTCACCCAGACAGAAAACTAGGATTAAAAATTAGCATGAAAGTATAAACAAAAAGACTTGCGTTAGCAACAGACACTGCAAATGGACCAACATCACGACTTTACAGTGACGTTGGTCCATCCTCAACCGATTAGCTTAGGAAAACTTGTTTTCATTTGCTAGCCTGTACCAGCTCATACGACTATTTCAACAAGCAGCTGCATCTTATTCACTTATTACAGTAGCGGAAAAAAATGGAAACACCCCCAAAAAGTTGGATCGTTGTCTTGTTGGAAAACCCAATTACCAGGATTGTTTCTGCGCCAATACGGGAGCAGGTGAGTGCGCAGAACCGCACTATAATCCACTGCTGTCATCCTTCCTTGAACTTGAACAATAGGACCCAAGCCATGAGCATGGAAACTTTTTGGGGGTGTTTCCATTTTTCCGCTACTGTATTTTTCTTTTGCTTCTCTCATTTTTATCTTTGTCTATTAGCCTCTTTTACTATTTACTAACCATGGAGTACTTTTACTAACCATGGAAGTTACACACATATAAACATCTCTTCCCTGAATCAGGGGAGCATTTTCAAGATTCGACAATGCACGCAATCGATTCCTCGTATAGAGAAACCCCCTATAGGGTTATCCTGGTGAAAATTAAAAAACGAAAAAGTTTGAAAAAATCGCAAATTGCCCTTTTGAGGAACTCTAAATAAACTTTGTTTCATGGCGATATTATACAATTCTGTGCGCGCATGGCCTAATGGCTAAGACACTAGCCATCGAACCCACGCTAATAACATGAATATCCAGCGTCCTAGCCACACGTGTACAAACCCCCCCCCCCCCCCCCCCGAATTTCGGGGGGGGGGTCGCCCGCAACCCGCAGGCCAAAATGGGTTTTCGCTCGCAACCCGCAGGCAAATTGACTTTTCGCCCGCAAATTTTGCGGGTGAGACCCATTTCGCCCGCACCCGCGGGCCGCAGGCTCCTGGATGCGGGCGAAATGAGAGAAAAATTTTGCGGCTCGCCCGCAGTTGCGGGTAAAAATTTTTTGATTTTTCCCAGAAATTTTCTAAAAAAAAAAGGTCGTTTTTTTTCGCCCGCAAAAAGTCTAAATTTTCGGGGGGGGGTGTTTGTGGTCCTAGCCATTAGGCCATGCGCACCAAGCACAAAATTTCGCTATAAAACTGCTTTAAAACACATAAAATATAACAAACCAGAAAGGATTTCTTCAAAAACACTTTCCATTTCTTCATATTTCGACACATCGGCTTGAAAAACATCAACTTGTGTAAATTTTCTCAAATTCTTGATTTCTGCACCAATCTGCGGATTTTTAACCCCACTTCTTGATACTAGCACTAATTTCGGCACATAATATTCCTTCACCAAGACTTTTGCCATTTCAATACCAATACCTGACAAACCACCAGTAATTAGCCAAGTTCCATTGAGTATGGTTAATTTTTTCGGTTTTGACAAATTTGCATGGCGGACTAAATGCTCTGTATGCTGAAATCCGAATCTGTGCGGTTTCTCTGAAGCTAAACTTTTGAAGAAAGCTTGAGTAAATCCGCCGATTGAACTATGAAATTCTGAATAAGATGTAGTAATATTGTATTGAAGAGATAGATCAAAGTGCAACAAAGATTTTACAAAATCCATTAGGAATAATGCCATTTCCTGTAGGTCGAAGCTGAATGTACTTTGCAAATAAGATATATGGAGACGGATGCTTCTCTTAGCGGTGAGAAAAGCCAAAGCTTTTTGAAGTTCCGATTTCCAGATAGTATCGTTCTTGGTATGTTTTTGACTGATTTTGACTAGATTCTTGGTGCGGACAGCGATAACAAGACCTTCTTTGGCACAAATTTCTGCTAGGAGGTCAGGCATAGCTTGGAGGATTTTGACTGGAGTCACTTCATAGGCGAGGACTTCTTGAGATTCTGAGACATTGATGAGTTTTCTTGCTGATTCACAAACTTCGAATTCTTGGAAATCGTGAGTTTGAAGCTCTGAGAGGCCATGAGGCTGCTTTTGGATTTCAAGTCGAGATGGTGTTTTTGGATTTTTCATATCTTCTTGATTTTTATGTGTTGGTGTTTTCTTAAAAACTTGTTCTGTTTGTCCATTTTTCTTGTCATAAATTAATTTAGCTAGCTGTTTCACGTTGGAATGACTAAACAAATCAGTTGATGACAAGCCGATTCCATGAAAGTGCTTGAGGTTGAGGTCGTCCATAAAATTGATCAACGACAAAGAATCTAGACCTAAATTCGAGTTGTCATTACAAATTTAAGGTTTATCCTACAAAAAGAGGGTGCATTTTGCGACCATTTGGGAGAAAAAATTTTCCGCAAAATTGACCCCATTGGGGGTAAAATCATGCGAAAAATCGATTGCACTCATTCCCGAAGCGTGAAAATGCTTCCTTGACCCTGATTCAGGGAAATAAGAGTGTGTATTGAAGCGAAAATCCGACATGTACTAATTTTTCTGAATCAGGGTCAATAAAGCGTTTTCAAGATTCGGGAATGCGCGCAACCCTGAAATTACCCCAGAAATATGATTTTGAGGAAGAAAATTTAAAAATTTTTTGATTTTCGCTTCAATACACACATCTATTTTCCTGAATCAGGGTCAGGAAAGCGTTTTCAAGCTTCGGGAATGCGCGCAATCGATCTTTCGCATGATTCTACCTCCGATAAGACCATTTTTACGAAAAAAATTTTTTCTCAAATGGTCGCAAAATACACCTCCCCCCTTTAAAGGACAAATCCGAGCAGAAAAAGTTGCCATTTTTGTTGTTATTCGGAAAGTTTATAAAAAAATGGAGCATTTTTTGTTTTTACGGTAAATTCTGAATCGTTGTCATTTTCGAGATAATTGCATATGAAGTTGGTGATTTATAATTTGTGTATTACAACGAAAACATGTACCGTATATGTTTTCTTTGTAGTACACAAAATTTCAAATCGCCAACTTCATACGCAATTATCTCGAAAATGACAACGATTCAAAGCATGCCGTAAAAACAAAAAAATTTCCATTTTTTATGAACTTTCCGAATAACAACAAAACATGGTAACTTTTTTCCGCTCGGACTGGTCCTTTAAGTTTAGTATTTGAAAATAACACTACTAACCTAAATCCACGAAACCGGTTTCAAGCTGGTATTCTTGAATAGGAACCGCAGGATTGAGGACTTCTTGTAATGCTTTCTGGAGTTTTTGAGTGATCTCTTCCAGGGTCGATTTTTCGGAAAGGTCGATTTTATTGACCTTGATTTCTTCAACTTCTTCTAGTAGTGTATCGCTTGGAGGAATTAGATTTTGCGACAATTTTATGCTAGTTTCACAAACCATATGTATCTCTCCATCTTCATTATATAAGACAATTTCATTTTCTTTATTTACGGTAAGATACATCGTCTTTTGGCTTATTGGTATACCAAAAAGTTGAATTTTCTTGATTTTTTGTACTGCTTCTTGATAAGATAGGTCATTATCTTGAAACAATAAAAATTGGATAATTGATTCCAAAATTATGGGGTCACTAATCCAATGATTTCCAAAATTCTGCTCTTTTTCTGTAAGACCATATACCAAAATTGCAGGGACTTTGACGTTGTTGTCAAAAATCGAAAAATTTTGATAGAAATTTTTGTAGACCAAATCATTTTCCATTAGTTGAGCAGGTTTTTGTACAGATTGATTGGAATCTTTTCCTTCTATTTTTGGTGTAAAGTTCAATTTTTCGATGAGTCGCCTAGGAACAGACTTGATTTTTGCTCGGCAAATTTCTTCACTTGTTGAAAAAGAAATTTTTGTTTGAATGCTATTTTTGGTAGTTTTTTGAATGCTTGTTGTAATCCAAGCTTGGTCTTCAAGATTGATCATTTTTCCAAGCTCAATTTTCTCAACTTCAATACCATACTTTTCCGAGTCAAAATCTTCAAAAACAGCTTTGCTTGATGCCAATAACATTTCCAAAATACACCCAAACGGTAAAATTTTTCGTTTCTCTACTTCAACATCCTGTAAAAATGGTAGCCTATAGAACCGAAGTTGGTTTTCAAAAATATACAGATCTTCTTCATCCTGTTTATTTACAACACTTCCGATTAGTGGATGATCAAATGTTGGTTTTGCTAGACCAAGAAAATGTGGTTTTCGATCAAAATGGTAGTTAGGCAGGTTAACCTTTACGAAGTTGTGATAAAAAGAGTTGTTTTCCAGATAGATTGTTTTCCAATTGAGATCAATTCCAGCAATATACAAATTTCCAAGGAAGTGGTTCAACGTGGCTATATCTTTCAAATGGATAGTTTGAGGTGGATTCATGGGTTCTTCTTGTAAAGTTACAACCAATGCATCATCGGCCAGGTCTTGTTTCTTGATGATTCTTGTCAGATTTTTCTTTGAATCAAGCGTAAATGGTGGATTTTGAACTAGGTTTTTGAATTCTTCCAAAGAAATTTCTCTCTCTAGTGCCATGACAATGTGTTGCGCTATCAAATTTTCTGCCGAGAAAAATTTTGGCTTCACCCCAAACTCCATTAGTGTACGAAACAAGGCATAAGTTCCGCAAATTTCCAACATTTTCTTGTCACCCAGCCACATTTTATCACCCAGAAAACGAAATTTTTGGCAAATCTTGTTCATATGGCTTCTATATATCGGTATATCCAAGTAAAAGTTAAAAATTGTTGTTATCTCCCCAGGTTTTAAGTCAAAAATGATGTCGACATTTTTCGAAATTTTTTTAGTGACGACTTCGAATTTTTTTGAGCGATCATCATTTACAAGCGCTGCCCGGAGATCAAAATGTTTTCGAAACAAAGCTGCTTGTATACATATTTGCTCGCTTGATACTTGATCTTGGTCTTCATTGCAAAAATTTTGATAGATTCTAATAAGATTTTGAAGTGAGGTGGAATTTTTGGCGGAAATTGGCAGCACTTGAAGCTTTTGAATTTGATGCAGCACTTGAAGCTTTTGAATTTGATTTAGATTCGATTTTGGTCCGGGACTTTGGGCACTAGAAATAACAACACACGCATTTATCCCACTCACCCCAAATGAGCTAATCCCTGCTGTCAGCAAAGTTTTTTCTTTTATCTCTTTCGGAAATTCCATCCCAACAATGGGGTATGTAACAGAAGAAAGTTTGATCTGCGGATTGTTTACACTAAATCTGGCCAACGGCACCAAATACCGATATTTCAATTGTAACACAGCACTTAGGATCCCAACAAGCCCGGCTGCAGCTTCGGTATGTCCAATAGAAGCTTTGATTGAATTTACATAGATTTGTCGAGTTGAATAATCTTCGAGAACTTTTTGCAGCGCATTTAGCTCTATTGGGTCTCCTAGCCTAGTCCCGGTTCCATGACATTCCCAAAAAGCTAGACAGGAAGAATCCAATTGACAATCTTCAAGACATTTTTTGATCAAAATTTGGTGGGCTTTTCCATTAGGAGCGGTAAGAGCTATGCTCTTTCCATCATGATTCACATTGATCGCTTCAACGACACCATAATAGTCATCATCCATCCCATTTTGAACAGCTTCAATCAAAATTGCCACACAGCCATCCGCTCGACCATAACCTAGATTTTTTAATGAAATTAAAGATCAAGCAAAATTGAGAATAAGCCTAAGCCTAAAGTCTAAGCCTAAGCCTAAACCCAAGCCTAAGTCCAAGTCTAAGCCCAAGCCTAAGCCTACGTATAAGCTTGAGTCTTTCCCGAACATAAGCCTAAGCCTAAACATAAGCCCAAGCCTAAGCCTAGGCATGAACCTAAGCCTAAGCCCGAGCCTACGTATAAGACTGAGGCTAAGCCTAAGCCTAAAATTAAGCCTAAGGGAGCCATTCAATAACTAACGTTTACAAAGATGGTGTGAGAGGGGAGAGGTCGAAAATCTTATCAAATCTTGCGGCAGGGGGGAATGGCCAAGAATCTCACGTTTACGGAGGGGAAGAAAAAATTTCACATTAGCAAGGGAGAGGGATACGAACAATCTCACCAGGAGGGGGATAGGGAATCTTTCAGGATTTTTGTATACTTTAGTTACTGGATGGCCTCTTAGCCTAAGCCCAAGCTTAAGCATAAGCCCAGGCCTAAGTGTAAGCCTGAGCCTATCCCAAGCCTAAAGTTAACCTGATGCGGATGCGTCAAAAGTTCTTGAAACACCATCTTCTGATAACATTCTCCCATTTACTCTTTGACCAAGACCATTTTCGCTCAACATCAAATTCACACCGGCAACAATAGCTCTTTTGCATCTCCCTTGCTTAATGGCAGTGATAGCCGAATCTAATGCTACAAGCGAACTCGAACAAGCGGTATCAATCGCCATAGATGGACCGTGACTATCGAAGATGTGGTTTAACCGCCCGGACATAATACTCGATGCGGAGCCGAGCATGGCGAGAGCATCTTTCCTGGTTTCAGAGATGGATTCGGGGTATTCACTTCCCATGACACCAATAAAGAAACCAGTTTGGTTCAAAGATGTTAGGCCAGCGTTTTCGGCACATTCATAAACGACTTCGAGTAATAGACGTTGTTGTGGGTCCATGGCGTCAGCTTCGATTTTAGAGATGCCAAAGAAGGGGGCATCAAAAGTGTAGATGTCTTGTGTGATGAAGTTGGAGCCTTCTAAAGGGGTGCCATATTTTTTCTTAAGGAAATCATTTCTGGTAGGGATCCGCGTTGCTAAAATGCATATACAGGGTGTATGAAAAAAACTGGAAGTTGGGCGATTTTTCATGTTTTTTCGATATTTTTTTTAAATGACCCTATTAGGGGTAATCGAGTGAGCGCATTTCCAACGGGGGATCGGGTGCGCGCATTTCCAATGCTTTAAAATGCTTCCCTGACCCTGAATCAGGGAATCGGAGTGTGTGTATTGAAGCGATAATTAATTTTTGCTATAATACATCAATTTTTCTTTGCTTTAGGATCAAGGAAGGTTTTCAAGGAATGCGCACAATAGATTTCCATCATAAATTTACCCGCAGATAGTCATTTTCAGGCAGAAAATCTAAAAATTTTCGATTTTCGCTTCAATGCACACTCTGATTCCTGATTCAGGGTCAGAGAAGCGTTTTCAAGAAAAATTTTAAAAATCTCTCAACAATCAAAAGTGCACTTTTTCTGCGACACCCTGTACAAATAGAAAAATACCTGGAATTTTAGAATCCGCTGTTTTCCCAGATTTGATAAAATCCCAAAACTCCTGCACATTTGTAATCCCGCCGGGCAATCTACAAGCTATTGATCGAATTCCAATTTTCGTATTTTGACTCATCTCTTCCAAACATGGAATAAAATGTGCAAGTTTAGATTTTCCTGGTAAACTTCGAAAATGCACTCCTTCACCTGCAGCAACAACTTTCTTTTCGCCATCAATAACAGAAGTAATAACAAAATTTCCAGACTTCTCTTTAAAGTCGACTTCGAATTTTCCGACTAGGCAACTAGATTTTTGGTTATCACAGGAATCTTGCATAAAAAATTTGTCTATGCTGAAAGGAACTAGCATGTCATCGATGTAACTTTTTAGTAAGACATAAGCCATCGATTGAAGCATTCCATCGAGTATGGCATCAAAATGATTGGAAATGGTAAAAATCAGCTCTCCATAATTTTCTTCGAATCTGAGAGTTTTTACTGTTTGAAAGGCTTGACCATAGTTGTAGCTATGATTTTTCATAAATGTGTAAAATTTAATGGAATCTATGTTTTCTATGTGATTCAACTTTCTTTCTCCGTCGGCCATTTTTTGTTTGAGACAATCTTGTTGGATAGATAAAATTTTGCCGAAGCAAATTCGTTCTCCATGACACCAAATAGAAAAATTTTCACTGGCATGATCAGATTTTACAACAACTTCAACCACATTGTTATCTGTTGTAAGTGAAATAGGTTTTAGAAAAATAATCTCTTCAATAAAATAATGAAAATCAACTAGCTTAGCTAGTGAAGTTAATAAAGTTGCCCCAGAAATGACAACACGATTTTGGATGAAGTGATCTTTAAGATAAGCAAATTTGGGATCGTTGAGATTAAAAGTAAGCCTAAATTTTATACTGGGATGTGTGGCAAGAAACTGGATTTTTGCGATTGTTAAGAGGTTTTTTCTTTTTTCGTTTTTGGACTTTTTTCACAAAAATTGCAAAATCCTTTTTTGCCACACCTGTAGTTAATACGGGAATACTTCTTCAAATTCCAGGTATACTCTGTTATTTTAAACTATTTTGTGCAAAATTCGAAAAATTTTTTTTTGAAAAAAAAGTTGTTAAAAAAAATTCATATTAAATTATAGGAAAAATTAAAAATACGATTTTTATCGCAAACTTGGCTCAATGATAGTTCTCCAAGATTCGAGTCTAAGTGTCTCAGGTTCGAATCCCACCTGAATCGATTTGATTTTGCCTGCAAAAAAGCTGGTATATTCTATGGTTAGACAACTTTTTTTCGTAGGCAAAATCAAATTGACTCAGGTGGGATTCGAACTCGAGACCCTTAGACTCGAATCTTAGAGCACTACCACTGAGCCAAGTTCACGATCAAAATCGTAATTTTTAATTATGCTTATAATTTAACATGAATTTTGTAACAACTTTTTTTCAAAAAAATTTGTTTGAATGTTGCTCAGAATAGCTTAAAATAATAGAATATACCGGAAATTTGAAAGAGTGTTCCTGAACTTAAAACTTGGATCTTACTTATGTTCATTACTGGCCACAAATTCGTGTACACTCATATTTAGCTGAATTTGTAAACTAAAACTCTTTTTTGAACAAAAATAAGCATAAAAATAGAGACCGCGATATTTTAAAAATTGACCTCAAAAAATGGGGTAAGTGTGACCCTCTCAAATTTTCGAAATTTTTGCTAAAATAGTAAATTTAGTGTTGCTCTACAAGAATGTAACAAAATTTTTATGAATATCGACAAATTTTGAGTATTTCTCACCCTTCCAAAATCTATACTTTTCTATGAGATTGTTCCATGAATTTGTAGCGCTACTTTTTGGAATATATCTCGCTAGAAACGGCCGTTTTTGATGAAATTTTTTTCAGATAACGTAAGAAGTTGTCAGGAATACGATGGTGCAGTTAACTTATTGCATAGATCAAGTTTTCGTGTCAATAATCAATTTTTTTCAAAGCGGTACTTCACATCTTAAAAAATTGATTTTTGTAGGGATACCTTCTAGGGATACCACTCGTAGGGATACCTTCTAGTGGTCAAAATCAAAAAATTTCTTCAGATTCGTGTTCCCCATGTCAAAAAACTCCTGACAAAAACCGCCTCGAAAATGGTGAAAAAATAACGACTTTCGAACGTCCGAAATAATAAAATATGTTAATTTAAAAAAATAGAGTTTCGACACGAAAAACCTGATTTTCAGGGAAAAATAACATCATATTCGGAATCTATAACACCAATTCTATAATACTAAAAAACCGCGTCGAAAACGCCTTGCCTAAAACAACAAAAACTGCGCGAAAAACTCTGCCGTTGGGTGTGTCTCTTTAATTAAAGTTGTTTCTACACACATTTTTAGCAAAAAATTTCGAAAACAAATCATTAAAATTTTTTCACGTGGCGGTCTCTACATAAAAATACGCAAATGCTAAAATGTTGAACACATAGAAGAACTACAAAAAGATATTCAAAATTGACATAAGTTGTTCATAAACGATCGTTGGGGAGTGGTCCGACGATAATGATACAAGATTTTGGCTAATTTTTGCTAGCCGAATATCTATTTCCGGGGGGTTTTCCTCGCATGATCGAATTTTAGAGGTAAAAAAATCGAATTTTTGACCCCGTAGATGAATTTTTCGGAGAAAGTGATGTTCTACAAAGTTGTTCCCCATAAAATTTCACGTTGAAATAACCCCTCGATGACGTTTTTTGACTGTCAAGAATAAAGATTATGGTCATTTTATGCAAATTTCAGGATTAGACCGCTGTGGCCGAATCGGTCCTTTTTAAAATTCCTAAATTTTCGAGTTCTCCATGTCGAAAACGCCCCCCCCCCCTTCCCGAGTACAAAAAATCAGCCGATTTGGAGAACTTTTTGAAAATTCAATTTTTCCTCTTGGTCCTCTGTGGGTTTAAAAAATGTCAAAAATTTCGAATAAATCTGACCATTCTTATCTATTCAAAATATTTTTTGAAGACGGTTTTATTCTTCCAGGGAAAGATCTGCTTCAAGTTTTTGGTTGGATAATTTTTGACTTGCTCAACATTCCAAAATTTCATCTAGAACCAATCGATCTTGTTTGGCTTCCCATGTGTTGTTTCGATACTATACATATCAAAGACCAAGAGAAAATTATTGTCTCGGACAAAATTTGCCAACTCAATTTTGCCATTTATTCTATCGAAGGGCGTCAAATTGGCTCAATTTTACAAATGGTTTTGGAGAAGACGGAAGGAGACAAAGATCAACTTGCAAAAATGATAGAAGATTTTATAACGACAAAAATTGAGGGAGCAACAAACCTTGAAGACAGTTTTATACAGCTTGGGTTGGATTCAATGCAAATTTCGGAGCTGGAATTGAAAATAAGAGCAAATTTCAAACCAAAAAAAGGTCCCGATGATGATATGCTTTCAATACAGCACTCCGAGGAATTGATTGAGCAACTTCAAAAAGTGGTGAGGTTTCAACAATTTAGCCTATAGAAAATTTTCACTTGGGAGAACAAGAAAAAATAGAAAATCCGACACAACTTGAGAATCAACATTCAAGCGCGTTTTTACCAATGAGCGGTGTCAGTTATATCAAGATCGTCCTACCATCGTCCATTTTCATTTTAAGCGTTTCAGATCCTGTCGCTCAAAAAAGCTGTGGATGCCAGAGCTAAAAAAGTGACTTTAGTTGCACCTCGAAAATCAGAAAAATCACTCTAGCATAAAAAGTAGAGCTGAGCGTTTTGCGGGGTTTTTGAAACCCCGCAGCTGAGATCTCGTTATCTTGCAATAAAAAGTTGCGGGGTTTCATCAAATCAAGTTTTGATAATAAAAATCTGCGGGGTTTGATGAAACTCCGCAACTGTTTATTGCGAAATAACGAGATCTCAGCTGCGGGATTTCAAAAACCCGCAAAACGCTCAGCCCTAATAAAAACTATGAGGTTTTCGAATATGGTCCACGTATGTTTCAAGCGGCAATAAGTCTGAGCCAACTTTTGTTTTTCGATCATTTTTGATACTTGAGAGTTTTCGGCTACGGGGAATTCAAATCCGATGGAATTATCAAGTTTTAACTTCAGGGGGTACCTCTACTGGGGGAGGGAGATGGGTAAAAACGTCAAAAATTCAGGTCTGTTCTTTGTAAGCAAAATCCTGTTCTTTGTAATCCATTTTTGATTTTTTTTTATAACCCCAAGGTTTAGAACAAAAAATAACGGCGGATTCGTGTTCAGCACCTAGAAGAACCCAGGAACGTCGAAAATTTCGTTAAAAAATCGATTTTTATAGCGAAATATCAACATTTTAAACCTAGGGTACATCTTTGAGACCCCAATTTATCGAAAAAGTCTGGATGACACGAAAACATGAGTTTCGCTTAAAAAGACCGATTGGATCGTATTCAGCATACACTCTTACCCACTACTGAAAAAAATTTCATCGAAAACGAGCGAAAAATACCGATTTTCGATATATTTTTTAGGCGGCAACAACTTATGTTACAGCCCAATAACATATACACGTTCCTTTCAAACCTAAGTAGTCTTTTATTTTAAGACCAATTTAAAAAATTCGTCTTGTAGATTGTCGGGGAGACCCTACTGCATAATGCTGAGTATGGGTTTTTTGTGAATCGTCGTTTTAGGAAAGATATGGAATCCTTAAGTTTGAAAAACACCTCAGTTTTGGCAGAAAATTTATGGGTGTTTTTTCGACATGTCGGCACAAACTTTTTGCCGTTTTTTCTTGGGTTGAAACATACGTGTGGTCATCTAAATAGGTCAATTTTTTCCACTTTGATTCGTTTATTTCTTTCGATTTGGGATTTTTGTGTTCTCATTCTCTTTTGCCATGAAAAGTTTATACTTACAAATTTGTTCAATGACCAGTGTCAAAATCAGTATGAGAAATCAAGAGCATCTAAATAAAACAGAAATTCGCTGATTGTAAAACTGAATTAACGTCCTATAAAAATCGTGATAAAAATCAAGATAAAAGCAAGACATAGAAGTTCTGTTCATCATTATTTTTTTAATGTTAACATGATATTTATTTTTTCTGCTATTTTCTTCTTTTTATTTTCGAAGTCCTTCGCAGCTTGCCCAAATGGGTGGATAAATGGAACTTCACCGAATTTTTGCTACAAAGCTATAAATAATTCGACTTACTGGGTTGACGCCGATTACAACTGCATTTTATTAGGCGGACATTTGGCATCTGTAGATAGCGCATTTTTGAATGCATTATTGAATTCTGAAGCGAAAAAATCATTCGATAATGACACTGAATTTTGGTTAGGAAGTACTACGATGATTGCTGATGGACAATGGTCATGGAGTGACGGGAGTAATTCGAACTATGTCAACTGGGCAAATGGTATGTTTTCAATGAATCAATCGCTCTTTATTTCAAAAATGTATTTAAAGCTGTAACCATTTCGTGTAGCACAAAAAAATTAGGATTCGACCACGCGAACTTGAACACAAGTCGTACCGAAAGCCTTAAATATTAAACGCGCTATGTGTGTCTGTTTGTGCTATCTCCGTCACCTTAAGTCCAATTCCGTCACTGCTTATACCAATCGATAGGGCTCGGTGAGAGAAGAAAAATGACACCAAAATCTTGGGGGTATCCTTCAAGGAAAATTTTTTAGTCCCATATCATGTTTTACGTCAGCGTTATAGTTGACATTTAATGACATATATTCAGAAACCAGCGTGGCCGAGTGGCGAAGACGTTCGTCTCGTAGAAATTTCCCTTAGATTCGATTCCCAGTTATGCTCAAAAATTTTTGGCTCGGCAAAAAATTTTTAATTTTTTTTTGCAAAAAATAAAAATTGGTTTAAAATTTTAAAAACTTCTTCACAAAATTAAAAGATAGATTAAAATTTTAAAAAAAAATTAAAAATGGGTTAAAATTTAAAAAATTCATAAAAAATGGTGTTAAAAATTTTTTTACAAAATTAAAAATGGGTTAAAAATTTTTAAAAATCGTAAAAAAATTTAAAAATATGTTAAAAAATTTTTTTATAAATCTATAAATAAATATAGGCCAACCAACCAGCAATACAGGAGATAATTGTGCTACACAACAATTTTCTGATGGAAGGTGGTATACTCGAGATTGCTATTTAACAAGACGTCCTTATTTTTGTGAAATGTCTCAAGTCGTGACGCCTTGTCCGACTTTACCAACTCCAATAGGAAATAATTTCACTGCAGGAGAGTGGATTTATGATGAAACTGCCGGCAAATGTTACCTAGTATTTTGTATTTTTGATTACATTCGATTACTTATTTTTAGCTTTTATCCTATAGTTTTGCTGGGTATCCACGTTTCGATATCTCACGTCAGTTTTGTAAGTCATATGGAGCTGATGATCTCGTATCGATTATGTCAGAAAATGAAAATACTGCGATAGGAGGTAAAATTTATGTTGTACTCAAATTTTTGCTTAACTACTTTTTTTCTTAGTGACTAAAAATCTTAAAATTTTAAAACAGAAGTCGTCCTTAGAGCCCGAAAATTCGAAAAATTACGATTCTGTAAAGAAATTTCACCCTTTGGATAAAAAGAGGCAGTATAACTTTTCGTACTGTACTTTTCGTACAATTATTTTTCGTACGAACTTTCGTACATGTACTTTTCATACAATTATTTTTCGTTAGTACAACGAGTACAACATGTTTTGTTAGTACAACGAAAAGTTCATACGAAAAATAATTGTACGAAAAGTGTCCTGTACGAAAAATTCTATACGAAACGTGATGTACGAAAGGTGAGTGTACCAAAAATAACGTAGAAAAGTACCGTACGAAAAGTGTTTGTATAAAAAATAACTGTACAAAAATCCATGCGAACCACAATTGTATTGGTAGGGAGAAGTGGAGAGGATGGGAAGGAGGAAAGAGAGATTAATTTATACACTAGATATTTATAGGTTACGTAGTGCCATTTTCTATGGCAAATCATTGGTTCGCTAATGATGCGGCTATGATTGGACTTTTAAATAATGGAACCGGTTGGCAATGGGTTAATGGGCAGAAAGTATCCTATACAAATTGGTTAAGCGAGCCAAATTCTACAAGCTACGGATGGGGTCGATTGGAATATGGATATAAAGCTGGATATAGAAATCAATGGGATTTGGGAGGAACATTTTTGTACGATGGGTGCGCTGTGATAATTTGTGAAAAAGTTATTCAAAAGAATTAATTTATGGAATTTATATATATGATTATAAGAAAATCTTTTTAAAAATTTGTATAAAATTCTTTTCAAGTCGGAAATTGAATTGTTGTTGTTGCTGGTGCTTGGAGGACTTTACTATAAAAGAGCTTCGATAATTTCTTCAAAAATTTTCCTAAAAAAGAATTTTTCTTAAAAAAGAAAATTAAGAAATTTTCCTTAAAGAGTTTAATCGAATAAAAATTTTTTTAAATCTATAAAAAATCGGGTGCATTGGAGAACTCGTAAGCACTCAGAGGCACTCGGAAACACTCGGAAGAGCTCAGAGGTACTCGTAAGCACTCGGAAGAGTTTGGAAGCAATCGGAAGCACTCGGCGGCGGTTGGAAGCGCTCGTAGGCACTCGGAAGCACTCGGAAGCGCTCGTAAGCACTCAGAGGCACTTGGAAGCGCTTGGAGGCGCTCGTAAGCACTCGAAAGCGTTCAGAGGCACTCGAAAGCACTCATAAGAGCTCGGAAGCACTAGGAAGCACTCGGCGGCGATTAGAAGCGCTCGGAGGCATTCGAAAGCATTCGGAAGAGCTCGGAAGCACTCGGAGGGCTTGGAAGCGCTCGGAGGCGCTCGTAAGCACTCAGAGGCACTCAGAAGTGCTCAGAGGCACGCAGAAGCACTCAGAAGAACTCGTGAGCGCTAGGAGGCGCTCAGAACCACTCGAAAGCAATCGGATCAGAGCGGAGATCTCGTTCGGGGTGCTCGGAGAATTATCGATCGGAAAATCGGCACTAGGCCTTTCGTTACCGTCACGGGGTTTTTTCGAGGCGGCCTTCCATTACGGATGGTTATAACTTTTTTAAGGACGTTGTTGATTTTAATACGGTAAAAGCACAGATAATCTCCAACGCCTAAACTATTTTTTGCTCGTTTCACTTTTTTCCATGATGATCTTGATTGAACTTGAAAATTGATTGAAAAAAGTCATTTTATAACGGGACAGGGCATGTAAAATTTTTAAAAAATGGGCAAAAACATTTTAACCCCGGTGGGATTCGAACCAGTGAGGCGTATGTCTTCGACCTATATCTCTATCCACTATACTACACGAACAATTTGCAAAGGGTTCTACTGAGTGGTTTATGAAAAGAACTCATATTTTTCAGACTTTTTGAGGCTGTTTGACCTACTAGAAGTGCTCAATATCAGAAAATTCCATTATTTCAGAAATAAAGTCGACCATGACGAATCTTTTGAGCTAACAAGGGACGCTCACGAAGTGCCACTCCCAGATTTTTTTAAAGACAACGTAAACTGATTCCCTAGTAGTTACGAAAACATCAAAATTAGAGTTATCTAGTTCAATTTTTGGGGTTAAAAATCGATTTAAAAATTTTTTTTAAATCGGAAAAAATTGTGCAAAAAGAGAAGTGATGTGGTTGGGATAGAACTGGGCCTCACAAAACCCAAAACTGCAAGCTAACCAACTGCTCCATAAGTCCTAATTTAAGTTAAGATGATTTTTCCACTATGACAATATTGAACTTTTGTCAGCTTTTATACCTAGAATTGGCTTTTTAACATTTTACATGATTCTTTCTTGGTTGTTTAGCCAATATGGAAGTAATAAACCCGTATAACGTAGCGCGAATTTTACTTGAGTGGAAAAATAATTCCAACACAACACAGTTAGAATGATTTTTCCACTATCCACTATATTTTACCAGACTTTTAAAAAGTAATCAATTTATGCAACAAAATTCTCAAAATAATGTAACCCATCTAACAAAACATGGCTTAAACAAAATTTTACTTGATGATATCGAGAAACTTTTGAAACTACATCCATCACAAACGAATATTTGCATCAAAATTGCAATTCTTTTGCATCATTTTGATAATTTTTATTTTGTTTAAGCCATTTCCACTCAAGTAAAATTCGCGCTACGTTATACGGGTTTATTACTTCCATATTGGCTAAACAACCAAGAAAGAATCATGTAAAATGTTAAAAAGCCAATTCTAGGTATAAAAGCTGGCAAAAGTTCAATATTGTCATAGTGGAAAAATCATCTTAACTTAAATTAGGACTTATGGAGCAGTTGGTTAGCTTGCAGTTTTGGGTTTTGTGAGGCCCAGTTCGATCCCAACCACATCTTCTCTTTTTGCACAATTTTTTCCGATTTAAAAAAATTTTTAAATCGATTTTTAATCCCAAAAATCGAACTAGATAACTCTAATTTTGATGTTTTCGTAACTACTAGGGCCTATAGAATCAGTTTACGTTGTCTTTAAAAAAATCTGGGAGTGGCACTTCGTGAGCGTCCCTTGTAAGTTTCAATATAGGTTTCGTACTGACAACTGAAAATGTTCCCATAAAAATTTATGTAAAAAAAGATTTTAACAAATGATCTATTTGTATGAGGACAAAACTATATTGTTTTTGCGAAATTTTGACTCGCCACAAAAAATGGTGCCAGAAACTGTGGTCGATCGTAGAAAATGACCAGAAAAAACCTGAGATTCGAGAAGTGGCCCTTAATTTATTATTTATCATCATAAACACTATTCGATATTATATAATGTGTACTTCAAATGCTTTTAAATAGAAAAGCCTCGCCCTATTAATTAGGACTACAAACAATAAAAAATTTTACAATTACAATAAAAATTTTACTGATATTAGGACAAGAATAAATTTTCACTTTTATTCATTTGGAACCAAAATAATTGTTGACCTCTAAAAATGGTACATTTAAAAATTTTACTCATTCTTATATTATTTTTAACACTGATTTTGGTCGTAAATGCGGTTTATCCCAAAACACGTAAGAATCAAGTTGTAAAAATTTTTTAAATGGTTTTTTTAGAAGAATTTTTGGTGGAAAGAAGGAAGAGTTTACTTAAAGACAATACTGAAAAACTTTTACCTAAGGCTAATTTGACGAAGCCTAAAATTTTGGCAAATAGACTTCCAAAAAATTTAGCAGTAGATTTATATGAGATAACAATTCAACCTTATTTTCCTGCTGATAATGTTACTTATGATTCATGTAAGTTTTTCACAAGAATTATTGTGTCAATAGGAATATAAATAGATCATATATGTATAGATATAGGTTGTTTTTTCGGGAAATCACGAGCTCAGGGTTTTGAAGAAAAAATTTTTTGAATTTTCGTTTCAATAATAAATTAATATTGAAAATCAGGCAATCAAAATAAAGAAATTTTTTCTGAAAAATACGTAATTTTCAAAATGCTACACCTCCGTCAAGTTAACAGATCTTTGAGAAATTTTTTCGCAAAAATGAAGAGGAAATCTAGCTCTATAACACCAACATTTTCTCACGAAAAAAGTAAAATTTGCAAAATCGGAAACCTTGGTGTTGTAGAGCTATATTTCCTCTTCATTTTTGCGAAAAAATTTCTCAAAAATTTGTTAACTTGGCGAAGGAGTAGCATTTTGAAGATTACGTCTTTTTTCTTCTTCAAAATCCTGAGCTCATGGTTCTCCGAAAAACAACTTATACATATTTCAAAATTTAGCCAAAAACTTCACTTTTGATGGCTACACAAAAATCCACTTTCATATGCTCCAAGATTCTATGAACATATCGGTCGATGCCCTAAACTTAAATTTTTTATCACTCAGTCTTTATGCCAACAATGTTAGGCAACAACTCATATCAAGTCAATATGACTCATCTACCTATCGCTTCACAATAAAACCAGTCATGTTCCTGAAACCTAATATAACTTATCGACTGGAATTCAATTACACAGGACTTATAAACGATTATCGCGATGGTGGTCTTTTTTATACTAGGTGGAGGGACAATTATTTTGGATATACTAATCAGTAAGATAGGTTATGAGAATATTGTTTAAAAGATTATGATTTAGTTATATTGTAGCTACGTTTTTTGCAATTGGATATGGTGCTAGATCCACTTTTCCATGTTTTGATGACCCGTCTTTTAAAGCAAACTTTTCGGTGACTTTGATTTCACCCACAGCGTTTAAGGCACTGGGAAATATGCCATTAGAATCAGAAAATGAGATAGAGTAAGTAAAAATTCTGCATTCATGCAATTATATTGTATACATGGATAGTACCCTATATAGACCACGACAATAACCCCTCACCCCTACACTACAATATTCTGTGATGGACTTTTATTGTAAACGGTATTAAATCTGAGCTCCGGAAAATATTTGCATCTATAAAGCTTTGAGTGTCTCATAAACAAGCGGTAGTGCGAACTAAAGAGTAAGCTAGCTCGAGGCTAGCCTTGGATGGCTCTAGGACTTTTCACAACGATCAAATTTCTCCACTTTCCCATGGTCATAATAAACAAATTCCTTCATATTCGTATTCCCCATAACGAAAAACCCCAGGATACAAAAAATCTGTCGATTTGGAAAGCATTTTTTAAAGGGGGAACCACTTTCATCAGAAAATCCGGTTTTTGACAGAAACAAAGTTTTTACATGTATGATTGGTCATAATAGGGGTAAAAAATTGCGAGGAATAGATTTCCGCCATTATTTTTTTGACCACGACTTCAAAAAAGTGGTCAAATACCTAAATAATCGATTTAAAAAATTCAATGTGCAAAAAAATTCTGACTCCGACGGGAGTCGAACCTAAGTGGGGAAAATCGATCGTTATGAAAAGTCCTAGAGCCGCTTTGGTTGTTTTAGGCACGCCTCTTAACTATGACTTTCTAAATGTTACAAATATGTTGCATGAAAATGTGACTATCACAATTCCTATCCCCATCCTTAACCTTATCCTTACTCATATGCCTACCCTTCCCCTTCCTCTTGTTCGTAATTTATATATCTTTAGTAACGGCTACTCAATCCGAACCTTTAAAACCACACTTAAAATGTCCACTTATTTAATAGCCTTTGCTACAGGAGACCTAGTTAACAAAACGGCCACCGCTAAAGATGGCACCCAAATTAGCTTTTGGGCATGGAATGCCGATCTTGGCATTGATGAAGTAGGTCTCAGTGGCCCATGGATGAATAGACTTAATGTGTCTTTGGATACAAGCGTAAAGTGCTTTGAGGTATTAAGCGATTATATGGCATTCAAGTTTCCATTGCCTAAATTAGGTAAACAGAGAGTAATCAGGTATGTAAATATGCGAATTTCAGATCACTTGGCATTACCACAATTTTCATATGGTGGCATGGAAAATTGGGGCTTGATTACTTACGATTATAATTTTGTGTTGTTTAAAGACGGGGTAAAGATTTAGTTAATATACAGAGTGGTCCAAAAGTCTTAATTTCTGCTTCTTCTTCTTCTTTCCAATCGAATCATGAGACATGGTTGCAGGATGGTCCTTCTACATTCTTCTTATAGCCTGGACCTCAATCTAGTCGACTTTCACCTCTTTAGATATTTTTAAGACTTTTTTGAATAAGCAAAGACAAAATTTTCACAGGCAAAATCAAAAGCCTATGCCTAGGACTAAGCCTAAGCGTAGGCCTAAGCTTAGGCATAAGCCTAAGCCTAGGCCTATTCCTATGTCTAAGCCTAGACACATTTGACTCAGTCAAATATGCCTGTAACATATATATTGCGATATAACTTTTCTAGGAAGACCACGCGGCAGATAAACTATTAAGCATTCAAATAATGTGTCATGAAATGGCTCACCAATGGTTCGGGGATCTAGTAACTAATGAATGGTGGAGTGAGATTATGCTCCATGAGTCCCTAGCTGACTATTTTGAAATGACTAGTATAGGCATAATGTACCCCAACCAGAGCGAATTTATGGTAAATATTTATCTATGCATGCATAAAATCATAAATTCTCCTAGGACTCTTATTTCGTAGCAACTCGCCAAGAACACGCACTACAAGTAGATTCAGGATATTACAATAACACCCTAACTGGAGGAAAAATCCACCCTCTTATTCTTAAACCTGATGGGAGTTTTGATGATATAACATATGAAAAAGGTGGTGCCCTACTTAGGATGCTATCAGGAACTTTTGGACCTACCTTATTCCAAGAAGCTCTAAGAAATTACTTAGTCAAATACCAGTTTGGCAATGCTGACCATTTTCAATTTTTTGAAGAATTTACCCAAGTATAAAACACTTTCTGGAGCTAGTTCCCTTTGGGAGCACCACCAGCGTGTTTTTATGTTTTTGGGGATTTCTCCGAAATACTAAGCCATTCCTGATAATCGTGGTGTCGTTAGAAAGCTGGATTTCATAGCAATCGAATGACACCAAAATCATGCCATCACTCTTTCTGGTTGAGGAGTTATTGCATAATTAGTAAAAATGTCAGTTTTGACACATTTTTTAATAATTATGCAATACCTCAGCAACCAGAAAGAGTTATGGCATGATTTTGGTGTCATTCGATTGCTATGAAATCCAGCTTTCTAACGACACCAAGACTATGGCTTTGTACTTCCGAAGGAATCCTCAAAAACTTAAAAAAGAAAGAAAAAACATGCTTGTGGTGCCCCCAAAGGGAATTAGCTCTCACTTTCTTTCATATAAAATATGCAAATTTCAGGTAGCTCAAAAATACAAAAACATTACAGATTTTTGTGGAAACCCTTTGGATGTAAATCAATTAATGGATGCATGGGTGAATGTACCCCATTTTCCACAGATAGATGTGGACCTGACAAATGATGGAAGGGCATTTGTGCCTAGCCAAGAACCTTTTTTGCCTATTTGGTATTTGCCACAAGGATATAACTATTCGTGGATGATACCAACCTATGTTTTGGAATATCAAAAGGGCAGAAGTTTCAAGTGGATTCCGCGTAAATTTTATGCATAGATGAATATAAAAAACTTTTGATATTCCATTTTAGCAAACAACTTTTCTTGTCCTAACTTGGCTAAACATACTGACATACAAACTTTCGACCCATACATGCTCTATAACGATGGGGCTCCCACCTACGCCAGAGTCCACTATGAAGAAGGAGCTCATAATAAAATCCGCCAACTCCTTCGTCAAGACAATGGCACCATCTCAATCAACACTAAAATTCGCTTAATTGCGGACGAATGGGCTTTCATCGATCGAGATATGGTGCTTTTAGGTCTGCCCCCAAAACTTCATAGGGGAATGCAAATTTTGGAGTCTATTTTGAATTCGAGCTTTTCTGTGCATACAACCACTTTTATGGCTGCCCAAAGTGTTTTTGATACGATTTTTGAATTGTCCAGAGATCGACATGAATATGAGCTATATTTGAAGTTTTTGATTCCGATTTTGGAGAATTTCTATCAAAAAGTGGGGTGGAATGGTACCAATGATGATTTTAATACGAACATGCTTAGGTAATCAACTTTGCGAGTTTCGAGTAAAAAATGAACTTAAGAGAAAGAGTTCTATATTATGCAGTGAGATTTGATATATTAGATTCGAGAGCTATGGCAATGCAATATTGGAAGAATCTAAGTGTTTGGTGTGCAATGCACTTTGATTACAATTGTAATATTTTGAACCCGAATATCAGAAGAGCGGTCTATTGTGGCGCTATGTGGGATGATAATGGAAGTGTTTTTGAGTAAGTTTTAAAACATTTAATTTAACAAATTCATGCACGTAAAATTGCATATTTATATATTTTTGAAGTTTATGAATAAAATTTGAAATTGTTGATTAGAAGCCTCGATGGTCAAGTGTTTAGAGTGCCAGTTTTTGCCACCAAAGGTCCGGGGTTCGATCCCCACTTGCTGACTTAAGTTTTTGCACTTACACTATTTTTTATAACGAATAACAGATTTAGTGCAAGTGCAAAAACTTAAGTCAGCAGGCGGGGATCGAACCCCAGACCTTCGGTGGCACAAACGGGCGCTCTAACCACTTGACTATCAAGGTTTTTAACCGACGGTTTCAAATTTTGTTCATAAAGCTTCGTCAGAAAATGAGATAACTTTTATCATTTTACTTTTTAGACTATTGCGGGAATTCTTGGAAATAGCCGAAGGAGGCTATTATACTTCTCGAGAAATAACCTCCATTGTTTCTGGCCTAGCTTGCGCTCAAAACCATACCGTAATCAACTGGATTCTCGATGATTTGTACTCCCTATCCAACAACAGCACTCGATACAATCTATACAATTCTTTCAGTTATTTTTACAACAATCTTAATGCGTCTGAAGTGATGGCAGACTATATTATAAAGAACCCTCAGAAAGTATTAGATGGCCTTAATTGTTATATTGGTCTTCCATGTGTCATGGAACCATTCTTGGACGGTATGACCGGTTTATGGTATACCGATAGAAGAAAGGATCAGTACAATCAAATTTATAACCAACTTTATCCCAACATGGATATTTATGATAAGGCTTATTTCCAAACCTATTATAATGTCCTACTCTCGGCTAATCTTAGAGGACAATATGTCTACCCTGATATGACTAGGTGGATGTATGATAACTATGTTCCGATCGGAAAGAGTCCTTGGACGGTGAAAATAAATCAAATAATAGTGCCTTATAATTATAACCTGACGGTTAAGCCATATTTTCCGAGTTCGTATAAATATGGAATTGGGAAGAATTTTACATTCGATGCGATTGTCAATGTGAGTTTAAAAAATGTAGCGATCATTATTTTTTTCTCGGGTTGAGAAAAAGCCACGGCGAGGACGACTGTAGCGACCAAAAACTACCGTTTTATAATACTTTCAAAACAACCTTTTTACTCACTTTCGATCGCCGTCATGATCTCATTCAAGAGGCTTAGCCGGACAGCAGCGATCTTCATAGTTCCATTGATGATAAAGTAAATTTGAGAGTCTTTCACGATTGTTATCATGGTACCCGAGACACAAATCATATTATCTGAGAGATGCTATAAAATTTTTCCCATATAATATTAATTTCCCATATGGTCTAGTGGTTAGGATTTGTTGCTTTGTTATGGCACCCTGAAATATTGGGGATATGGGGGGTATGTTACACAATGGGGAATAGGCGAATTAGTCTAGTGTATCCTCGATAGCGACAAAGGTGCCTATGATGTCTGAATAATGCTTACCTTATAACTACATGCCGACCTAACTTACGATGAACTGTGCACGCAATAACTGAATAGTTATTCCGTACACAGTTCATCGTAAGTTAGATCGACATGTAGTTATAAGGCAAGCATTATTCAGACATTGTACGCACTTTTGTCGCTATCAAGGATACACTAGACTAATTCGCCTATTCCCCATTGTGCAACATACCCCCCATATCCCCAACATTTCAGGGCGCTATAAAAATATAAAAAGTCAAAGATTAAATCACTTGCTTTCGGATTTTTCATTTTCAGAGACTTTTTCGCAAACTTTGAAAACATTTTTCCCACTTATAAGTAATTATTCAAAAGTGTTTTAAACAAATGTTTAATAGAAAACTGTTTTCTCTTACCAATAAAATTGCATATTCTTATAAAATTTTACTTTTTAGATCAGCGCAACTATTCTTCAACAAGACACTATTATTCTTAACTCACATCGCCATATGATTCACCGCATACAAGTCACTGCCAATCGCTCAATTATCAATATTCCTATAGCTGCTGTCTATAGAGACAACGAAAACGCATTTCTTACCATAAAATTAGCTCAACCAATACCCCAAAATACTAATATAAACATTATCATAGAATACACAGGATTTATAAAAGACTCACCCGGAGAAGGGGAGTATATAAATTTTGATTATTTGGAAGTAAATAAGAAAAAGAGTTGGATTTTTGCTACAGATTTTGAAGGTGGTCCATCTGCAAGATCTTTGGCGCCTTGTTTAGATGAACCTGTTTATAAGGCAATTTGGAGTGTAACGGTGCAATATCCTATGGATATGGTGGCTTTATCAAATGGGCTAGAAGAGAGGACTATTTCGTTGGGAGGGGGTAAGAAAGATTATAGACTCTATAACATATAACATAACATATAAAATATGGATTCTTTTTTTGCACCAATATTCTGGATTCGGATTCTGAATCTGAATCCGAATTCTGATTCTCAATCTGAATTCGGATTCTGAATCTGGAATCTGATTCTGAATGCGGATTCTGCATTTGGAATTCTGAATTCGGATTCTGAATCCGGATTCTGAATTCAGATTTTGAATCCGAATTCTAATTTTCAATCTGGATTCTGAATCCTGATCCGGATTCAAAATCCAGAATCCGAATTCATAATCTGGATTCAGAATCCAAATCAAAATTCAGAATTCGGATTCAGAATCCGAACCCAGAATCCGGATTCAGGATCCAGAATCGGAATCCGGATTCAAAATCCAGAATCCGAATTCAGAATCCGGATTCAGAATCCAAATTCAGAATTCGAATTCAGAATCCGGATTCAGAATCCGAATCCAGAATCAGAATTCAGAATCCAAAATCCGAATTCAGAATCCGAATTCAGATTGAGAATCAGAATCCGAAATTCGGATTCAGATCCTGAATTCTAATCCAGAATCGGAATCCGGATTCAGAATCCGAATCCAGAATATTGGTGCCAAAAAAATATTTGCGATAAAATATTCTCTATGCGTCTACACTACAAATTATACCTTACACTATACCCTATATCCAATATCTTATACTCTATACCTTATACCCTATACAGTAGCCAGAAATTTTTTAAGGGGGGTATCGGTACTCTTGGTACCTCCCACCCCCGTGGCTACGCCACTGATCCTATACCATATAATTTATATGTTGTACTTTATATTTTATACACAACATCTTATACCCTATACTCGCTTGAAATCCTATATTGTATAAATATGTTTTAGGCCTAGCTCAAACTATCTTCAAAGACACTCCCAAAATGTCTAGCTATCTCCTAGCAATAACTATTGGAGACTATGCTGCTCTAAGAGGTCTTACAAATAGTGGTCAAATCGTTCGAATATGGACATGGACTGGTATGCAAAATAATGCGGTAGTTGCATTAAAAGTAATCCCTCTATCCATTTTTTAAACAAAACCACATAAATTAAGGCAGCTATAGATACCATCAATTTCTTAACTAATTACACAGGCATAACTTTGCCATTAGATAAAATAGACGTGATGTGTCTGCCTCAATACGAAGGCGACGCTATGTATGCTATGGAAAACTGGGGCCTAATCATTGCCGGGTACAAAGAATGCCTTTGGAGCCCCGATTACAGAACAACATATCATTATACAGATACTTATTGGACGATAGCACATGAAACCACGCATCAATGGTTTGGAGATCTTGTAACATTAGAATGGTGGAATTACATATTTTTGAACGAGGCTTTTGCTACTTATTGGCCTTTAGTGGTTATGAATGCTACCTACCCGGATCAAGCGGATTATGCGAATTTTCAAAGGTTTTATGATGCTGAAACTGGGTTTGTATTAGATCAAGATATTGATACTACAGTACCAATTGTGGTGAATGAAACGAGATTAGGACATGGATATGATCTTTTCGGTAACTTGAATTATTATAAGGTAATATTTCCTTGAATAGATACATAATCATAATGGGCAGACCCCAGGTAACCCCAGGGTTTTCACGTGGGAGGGGGTTGTGGGTCGGGGTTGGAGATGAGGGGGTTGTGGGAGGAATTGTGGGGGAGACGTAGGATATGGGTCAGAAGGCCGACAAATTAAGGATTAATAGTCGAAAAGTAGGTTGCTTGGAGCAGCACATTTATTTTTGCAAAAAAAAGAATATTTTTAAAATTTGTCAATTTTTCTTGATCGCCAATTTTTCCACCCCATCGGGAGAGGGAGGGACCAAATGAGGGTTGTGGGTTAGTAGTGATCTTCATAATTCCATTGGTGATAAAGTAAATTTGAGAGTCTTTCACGATCGTCACTATAGTATCCGAGACAATTTTTTTTATTGAAAATTTCACCTGGGGTGCTGCCCATGTATGACCATAACTATTACCATAATCTTTGTTTTAGGCCTCTTCTATCTTACATATGCTTCATACCACTATCAATAACACAAACTTCCAAAAATCACTTCAAAATTACCTACTAGCACACGAACAGGGTAACGCTAAAGACTTCGAATTATGGCAGAAATTCGATGAAGTCATGCTCAATTCCACAAGCGTTTATGATTGGAACTCAATGCCACTTAATGTTACCAAATACATGACTCCTTGGTTCTACCAAGAAACTTTCCCTATTATAAAAGTGGTAACCACTTCAGATGGATTAAGTTATAGCTTCCAACAAACTCCTTTTATTCAAAGTGGTTTACCAAATGATCAGAGCTCTTTATGGCCCATTCAATTATGGTTTGAAACGGAGTTTTATGAGAGAAGAGATTTTACATGGTTAGCATCACAATCAACTTTGCCAAGAGCATTTCCAAGAGGTTGGAGGGTGGTGAATCCCAAAAGAGAAGCTTATGTGAGAGTTTGGTAAGTTGATGAGGTTTCTATACATATACCTATGCCAATACCTATACATGGGTTCGATCCTCGCCTACTGACTTAAGTTTTTGCACTTGCACTATTTTTTATAAAGAATAACAGGAATAATGTAAGTGCAAAAACTTAAGTCAGCAAGCGGAGATCGAACCCCGGACCTTCGGCGGCAAAAACGGGCGCTCTAACCACTTGCCCATTGAGGCTTCTAACCGACGGTTTCAAATTTTATTCATAAAGGTCAATTCGTCAGAATGATGAGCAAATTTTGACCCCTTCTCATTTTTTATAAATCAAATTTACCTATAAAGAATTTAAATTTTAGGTATGACGACCTTTCTTGGGCTCCTATTCAAACCCAACTTCAATCAAATTGGTCTGTTTTTGACCCTATTACAAGAGCTCAATTCATAATTGATACTTATACTTTTGCCAAGTTAGTTTTTAACTTTCTTTTCTTCAAACATGCTTCTTTTAGTCAACAATTCATTTCCTGGTCAAGATTCCTAAACCTGATCAAATATGCTGGAAATGCACCAGAATTAGCTACTTGGCAAATCTTAAGTGATATCATGGATGAATTGGGAACAACTAGTTGGCTAGCTATATTTAAATTCCAGCCCGAATATGCTAAACTACAGACTTTTTTGCTTCAAATTCTTAGCACTAATAAAGATAAGCTATTCATACAAACTGGAAACTGGGCAAAGGAGTAAGTTAAATCAGTAAAAAATTGAAAAAGTTAAAAATAAAAAATATAGCATGTCTTCACATTATATTACTGGACTTTCATGTTATTTAGGCTCTAATGATTGTCTAAATCAAGCTTCTAGCCTATTTAATCAGTTTATCTCAAACTGTCAAAATTCTGCCTATGGAACTGGAAAATGCAATAAGTACGTCAAACTTAACCACTATTATACTCCTATAGAGCGTTCATTTTGGTGTGCAACATCAATGTTTTTAGTCGTTCTCGCACCCCCTCTAACGAATTTCTATGCAATCTTTTTTAAATTGTAGCTGAACAATGGCCAAATAAATGTTGATAAAAATTTTCGAAGTCCGTTGATCCTAACATTGTCAAAAATTACTTTGAAGTTTTCAAAGTTGATTTTCTTCATCTTAACAAAATGTTAGAAATTTAATTTTTATATGAAAATACAGAGCTTTAGTCCCTCTAACACATGCAAAAAACCGTATATAAAAATTATTTAACAATGGCGAGATATTTGACTTTGAAGTTGATAGTAAAAAATGAGACAAAAACAAAATGACACACCCGGGAATCGAACCCTCGACCTTCTGGCTGCTAGTCTAACGCGCTAGCACTACTCCATGTGATGAGATCAAGAAAAATTGACCACATGGTCTAGTGGTTAGCACGTTAGACTAGCAGCCAGATGGTCGAGGGTTCAATTCCCGGGTGCGTCATTTTGTTTTTGCCTCATTTTTTGACTATCAACTTCAAAGTCAAATATCTCGCCACTGTTAAATAATTTTTATATACGGTTTTTTGCATGTGTTAGAGGGACTAAAGCTCTGTATTTTCATACAAAAATTAAATTTCTAACATTTTGTTAAGATGAAGAAAATCGACTTTTAAAACTCCAAAGTAATTTTTGACAATGTTAGGATCAACGGATTTCGAAAATTTTTAGCAACACTTATTCGGCCATTGTTCGGCTACAATTTAAAAAAGGCCGCATAGAAATTCGTTAGAGGGGGTGCGAGAACGACTAAAAACATTGATGTTGCAGACCAACATTAACGCTCTGTACACCTATCCTTATACATGCTCTTTATTATATCAATCTTCTTAATACTACTCTTAGTTTACACCTACAAATACCTTTATCTCTACAATACTTATCTATCCTACCTATATTCCCAACTTAAACCTACCCATACCCTTAGCTTCACCTATATCATAGATCGGCAGGGGGAGGAGGAGCCTCCCTCTGACCCACTCACTCATGGACCCAAAATTGAGGGGGGATCTTCTCATCAGGGGTCCCCTCTTCTCATATTGACCTATATGCTTACACTTACTACTACCTCGACCCTTGCTCCTATTCTACTTTATCGAATAACCATTTTACTTATTTTATATCATATTCAAATTCTAGAGTTCCGCCCGATCATCGCGTGGTTCAATATTGCTTCGGTCTTCGCCAAAACCCTAATTCTGTTACAGCTGTTTGGAATTTAATTCAATGGTTTACCGATAATTCCCCACTTACGGATTATTTCAACGATGCCGAAGCATTACTTGTTGCGTTAGCATGCTTGAATGATGATACTCAAGTTGAACAGTATGTAAAATTATTCATAATACAATCAACAACTATACATAAATTTATATATTGTTCAACTTAAAATATGCAACTTTCAGATACCTAATGGATGCAGTCAACTATAGACTTTCTGCCGAGTTCTTTAGTTTTTCAGCGCAATATGATATGAGTGGAAATCGGTTGTTCAACTTTTTGCAGAAAAATTTACAAATTGTGGTTAATTCAGAACATTTTAATGAAATAGTGAACAATTTGGCTTTTGGATGGAGTACGGATGAGCAGTTAAATAAGGTATGCAACTTTTTTGTAAAAACAACTATAAAATTTTAGTTACAAAACTTCGACTGGCAAGGCATTACTTTAACAAGTAACCAAGCAAATGCTTGGAATAAAATGATAGATGGTGTAAATGGAACTCGAAATTGGTTAAAAAAGAACCAGCCTGCAATTTCGACATGGTTTAATATGAATATTTAAGAGTCTTAAAATGTTAATTAAAAGTGCTTATGATCTATTTCGTAAAGTTTTTTTTCGTACAATTGTGGTTACGAACTTTTCGTACGGCACTTTTCGTACGAACTTTTCGTTGCCTGATTATTAATAAAATCCGTTTTGGTTTAAATTTTTTCGTGTCAATAAACGGATTTTATTGATAATCAGGCAACGAAAAGTTCGTACTAACCACAATTGTACGAAAAGTTATACTGCCTTTCTATCTGGTCAGTATTTACTCCAAAAATATCAGTTGTTTACTTCAAAAATGGGTGTAGTAAACACCTGATAAGTGATTGCTTCTTGTTTCAGATGAAAGTACTGCTTTGCTATCAAAAAAGTAGCCGAGATGAAACGAGAAGAATTGATTCAATTGAAGATGATTGATTTTTGAGTACCAAGTTTTTTGCATAAAAAATCAATTTTTTAAGACATTCTTAAACTCATAAAACTCTAAAGACAAGTATGGACCACTAAAAAATCGATTTTTTAAATTAAGCACAGTCAAACTTCAGTATAGCGCACCACATAAAAATGTATTTATTTAAAATCAAAAATGGTATGGTTAATAAAACTGACATAATTTTGAGTCGCACCAGTTAGTTCGATTAACAAAACAGTATTGTTTTGTTGCAGATATGGCTTGGGAACATAAAGGGTCATCTGAAATCGAACTTTATCAAATTTTCACAGAGTCTGATTTACCTGAGGTCCAGCTGTCGGCCAATAATGACCGAGATTATTCCCATTTATGAACAATTGTCCTTTTCCCCATCCTCTCGTATCCAAATAAGTGTCTTGAATATCGCTAATTTCGAATTGACCAAGATAAACCCCTGGTTGTGAGCTTGCTTTTGTTGAATCGACCTCAGCAACAAAGTTTTGTGATAACGAATCAACTGCAGATTTTGTTAAATTGATTCCACATTGGTACCAATTTTGAAGAAGTTGATTGTCAAGAGTAACGTTTTCATGAAGTCCCTAAAAAAGATGTTTCGAGATATCGAGCGTTTTGGCTACCTTCTTATCGAGTGGAGGATAAATAAAGTTACAACCCAAACAACCACATAGTCGACCTCGGTTTTCCACTAGAATCCTTAAAACATCACCAGCTTGGGCACTTATGGTTAAGGTTGTTCCATTGTCTCTTGACAACATTCCCTAAAATTTACGCATTAGGCCCTGTGCCTTATGCCTTAGGCTTAGCCTAAGGCTTAGGATTAGTCTAAGCCTAATTTTGAGTTTTAAAATTTCGGACTTTCTAAATTTTAGGTTCTCTAAATTTTGATTTTCTAAATTTCGGGTTTTTATATTTCGGATTCTAAGTTTTGGGTTAGAATCTTTTTTATGAGTATCCATTTACTTGATAAACATTATTCAAGTAAACATATCCATAATCACGTATATTAGATGTCGATAATGTTGTTCCACCCTTGCTCAAAGTTGTGGTATACAAAACGAAACCAAATCCGTGGTCAATTTGTTCAAATGTCAAAGGGTCCTGTGATTGGACACAGGGTTCTTGAATTCTAGTTAGAGTCGAGATTAAGTTTTGTCCAATTCTGGTTAGTGTGACATTTCCGTAACTCATCAACCTATGAAATTTATGGTAGAAGTTAAATTTTATAGTCTTACGGATTAACATCAGGAATCGGAGTTGGGGGATAATCCCAATCAGTTAAATTTTGAATAAAAGATCGAATTGCTCGAAACATTTCGGTGATGTTGCCATCCTCGGATATTGGTGAGCCAACATAATACGCTGTTTCGATCTATACAAATGATCTTTAAATGGGTAGAATCAATAGTTACCGCGCCAAAAGACACAGCGCCATTGTGAAAACCAAAGTTTGTTCCAGCTTGCGCCAAATAAAGGTTCACAGACGCGTTTTTCTTATGATACATATAAGCAAGATTATCAGCTATAATTGATGGTGATTGAGAATTCGCGTGAGTTGCACCCCAAGCTAAGAACCAATCCGTGTAATATTCAGAACAAACATGAGGAGCTAGAAAGTAGAAATATTGGTAAAAAAACAACCTTATGTGCCTAAAAAGAACCTAACCTAATATTCAGTTAGTGACTAAAAAGGTGTCGGACAGATGGACCTCGAGTACTGGGGGGTCCTGGACTCTCAAGTTCGATTTCAGGAGGTCCGAGACGCAATCGGACCCCTGACAGCTGATTTGTCAGAAAAGTGATTTTGAGATGTCAAATCTGACACTATAAATTTCGCTACGATAATTTTCGCTACGTAACTTTCGTGACAATAAACATTTAATTTCAGACTAATTGAGTTGCCTGATTTGCAATAAATATGTATATTGACACGAAGGTGGCGAAAGTTATAGTTTTTTGGCAACATTGTCGTGGCGAACATGAAATGTGGCGAAAGTTATAGTGCAAAATTTTGCTGCAAAAGCAGCACACCGGTTTCGTATCCCGGATACTAAAAGTTTAAACCTGGGTACATTGGGTCAGAGCTTCATGGGTCTGGGACACAACTATTGTTGGAATTTGCCTCAGCCTAAGTCAATCTATTATTATAACATTACCTCCATTCGAATGCGCATCTTGTATATCAAAAAGATGGTCAATTGCAGCTTCTGAAGTAGGACTAAAATCTATAGTCGTCGCGGTTCCTGGGACCTTCCCACATTCTAATCTGTTATCGTCCGCAACATTCGCTAAAAAAGATGACTTTATAAATTTAAATTCATCAAACTCGTGTATAAAACAACGTCATTTCCTAATTTGCTCCAGATTAGGTCTCGTAACCACGTCGTATAATTTTTATCACATGCTAGGATATTACCATACTCATTTTCCACTTGGACCATAAGTATAGGTCCGCCATTTTTATACAAATATGGGGTAACCATATCTAATAATTTATTGTAATAGCTTTGGACAGCGTTAGTAAAGCTAAAAAATAATAAAATGTAAAAAATCTTGTCTCACTTTGAATCGGAAGATCTCATCTTTATACCATCATTTTTCATCAACCACCAAGGAAGTCCTCCGTTATCCCATTCTGCATCAATATAAGGACCTGGACGAAATAGAACATATAAATTATTTTGCTTCACGAGGTCTAAGAAACGAGTAATATTAACGAGTCCAGAAAAATCGAAACTAAAAAAATTTGTTATTACGGTTTTTTAAGCTCATGCTTACTTTCCTGGTGTTGGTTCATGTAGATTCCATGGAGCATAAGTTTGGATGGCATTTAAACCCATGGCTCGGACCCTTTTTAACCTATCATCCCACAAATCTGGATGAATTCTAAAGAAATGAACCGTGCCGGAAATATATTTAAACGGTTTCCCATCTTTTATAAATTGATGTGCAGTATAGTCTACACTGAAAGTTCCGCTGCTAGCATTACGAAAATGCAAGAAGCCAAATATGAAAAACACTATAAATCTATACATGGAAATAATAATGATAGGAATTTTGTTTCGTATGCTTTATGAACTATTTGGCTGGCATAAAAGGGATTGCATGAAGAGTAATTACATCTTAAAAAGAATTTGATAATACTCCCTATCAGAAAATCATACGTCAAAACATACAAAACATGCCCATTCCACGTGAAATTTTTACTCAAGAAGCAATATGTAGGGTTAAATATTGATAAAAAATATCGATTTATAATATGCTGCTATATAAAAATGCTAAACATCTGATGGATAGAATACACCCCAGACCATACAACCATAAAAGACTTAATGTACAAGCTTAAAGTACGTTCGAAGCTTAAAGTACGTATAAAAATGAGATTTGCTCATTTTCTGACGAAGCTTTATGAATAAAATTTGAAACAATCAGTTAGAAGCCTCGATGGTCAAGTGGTTAGAGTGCCAGTTTTTGCCGCCGAAGATCCAGGGTTCGATCCCCACTTGCTGACTTAAGTTTTTGCACTTGCACTATTTTTTATAACGAATAACAGAAATAGTGCAAGTGCAAAAACTTAAGCCAGTAGGTGGGGATCGAACCCCGGACCTTCTGCAAATAAAATCCACATTTTGCACAACTTTTAAGCTCATATTTATTATAATAAAGTTAATTATACAACTGTTTGATTTCCTATTATTAACCCATAAATCCAAAACCTCTTCCGAAACCACCAGGACCGCCATTGTGCAATTGATCACACATTTCTCTAAAAATAAGATGTTGAAACATTTCAAAAATGAAGTTCCTACGATGCACCAGCGGCTGTCAAACATTGGCATATACGTTGTCGTTTTTCATCTCGGCCTCCTCGGCATTGTTGCATCATCTGCATAAACTGCTCTTGTTGGGGTTTTCTCACACCACATCCTAAAATTTCGATTTTGAGATGATGTTGCAGTAGATTACCTAATGAAGCATAGCACATAAATCCTTTTCCTCGATTAGGTGAATCTTCCATGCATTTATGAATACATTGAAACATTTCCGATCCTAAAATTTTCTTCTTTTTTGAAAAATAATTGTGTTTTACCTTGCGATTGTCCAAATCTCCCGAAAAATCCTCTTCTTTGATTATCTTCTCCTCCATCCATTCGATTTTGCATCATTCTTCGGAAAAATCCTCCACCACCAAATCCACCGCCTCCAAATCCACCTCCATTCGAATCCATTTGTCCTTGAAAAGTCTCTGACCGATCTATCATTTGTCCCGGTGATGAGGCACACCTAAATTTGCAAGAATCGTAATAGAATCAACTAATATGAACCGGGAGACCGATGGGAGAGGGGATCGAATCTACACCTTTCCGCCTAAGAAACTAACGCCTTATTGCGCCAGTAAGGCATTTCGACGACTGTATTTCATTTCACACATATAGTCGAAATGTTTTTTGGCTACCACGAAACTTTTTATTAAATCAGGCAACGTGTACATTGAAACGAAAAGAAACGTGGATCCTTATATAGCTTTTTTTATGCATCCCTGCGTGGCCGTATGGCGGAAAAATCAGGATTAGCATTAACTGTACTAGACTACGGTTTTGGTGTCGTTTTTCTTCTCTCATCGAGCTCTTTCCAAAAATCTTAGTCGTAACGGGATTGAGGTGACAAAATTCGGTGACACAAACAGACAAACAGAAATTTCTCGTTTAATATTAAAAGATTTACATTTGTTGCCGAAATTGGCTAAAGCATCCACCTCCTGATCGTTGGCGTTCTTGTTCGAAACATTGCTGGAGAACCTCGAAGTTGACGTTTTGATTATTCTGGCTCTGAAATATGAAAAGGTTTATAGGCTTAAAACACACTTCGCGAGAGAATGGAACTACTTAGTTACCATTTTTTTTTTGGTTCTCAGATTTCAACCAAAACCTGTTTTTTATTTTATTTATGCTTGATTAATAATATCTATAAGCTTTTAAAATCAAGTTTGGCGGATTTTGGATGAGCTACAGGCGCTT
>OZJO01027502.1:0-51966 GCA_900406225.1 Acrobeloides nanus | reverse complement strand
TTCTTTACGCTTATTTTGGTGGGTATTCTTCGTGTTCTTCTTCCGAGTCTAAAAAATCTACTTAGGTTGCGAGGTAATCTATAAATGTGATGGCAAGCAATTTTCTCGATTCACAAACACGATTGAATTCACGAAAATAGTGTGTAAAAATTGCCTGAAATTTGGAGGAAAATGGAACAACGGAGGAGGAATTTTCAAACAAGTCCACCTTATTTACTTCGATTCATAAGAATTCCAAATTAAACATTCATGATTTTATTTAAAACGAATCACCAACAGCAGAAAAAATACAAAGAACAAAGTAAAATATAAATCTGTTTGATTCTTGCATATTATTTCTTGCAATGGAATATAAGCTAGGCTTAAGCTTAGGCTTGGGCTTAGGCTTAAGCTAAGGCTTAGACCTAAGCTTAGGCTTAAGCTTGATCTTAAGCTTAAGTTAGGCCTAAGCTTGGGCTTAGGCTTAGGATTAAGCTTGATCTTAAACTTAAGTTAGACCTAGGCTTGGGCTTAGACTTAAGCTTAGGCTTAAGCTTAGGCTTGGGCTTAGGCTTAAGCTTGGACGTAGGCCTGCGATTTTTGATGGTTGAAGCTGAAACGGACTATAGCCAAATTTTTTTATAAAAAAAACCCCACAAAAGCGCATAAAAATCAAGTCTGTACATTTTTTGTATGAATGAAGAATGGTGATTTTTTCGACGTTACCAAGTCGAAACCCATCCTAAGCGGCTTATATAAAACGAAGACGAAAATCGGCCACACGGCTAACTTCCGTCACCGATTTTTCTTTATTCTCTTTTCAAATAATGGTAATTCACGGAACATCGAAGAAAGATTTAACTGGAGATTAGGTTTTTTACGAAAGTGAAAAGATTTGATGTATCTTTTTAAAGATAGGAGGACCGATTGAGGCGAGTTATCGCAAAAAAAATTTTTTCGACAAAGCGTAAAAAATGTTCGAAATCGGCCCCAAAAAATTGGATTAGCTATTACTAATACTTTTTGGTAGGAAAAAAAGATTAGTTATTACTAATACACAAAAATGAAAAAAATTGAAAAAATTTTTTTTGAAAAAACATTCAATGCACACATCCCTTTCCCTGAATCAGAGAAAAATTGAAATTTCGATAACACCATGCAAAACGAGGATTCTTTAAAGAGCTTAATTGTGGAATGAAAAATTACACAAATTGGCTATACCTCATCAGAGAAGCTAAAAAGGTATACAAGAAAACAGTCGGAAAATCTTTTAAAACACTTAAAAAATATGCTGTCTGATCTATTTATTCTTTAAAAAAATGCCACCGACGTGTACCAACATTTGTTTTCCCACTCAAGTTTCCCAAGATGTTGAAGTACATCTGGACAGATCTTTGAGTAGGCCTATCAATATTTTTTTCAATTTCTTCAACCACAGAAATGACAACAACACAAAGGCGCATTAGTTTAGGAGCGAGGTGTGATCTATTTATTCGATTAGGCGATAAAAATTTGTCCCATTACCAAAAGCAAGCAAATCGAGCGTGGGAAAACCTATTCACACGGGAATCCTCCTTCAAATTTCCGGTATATTCTGTTATTTTCAACTATTCTCAGCAACAATCAAAAAAATTTTTTGAAAAAAGTTGTCTGACAGCTTTTTTTCGCAAGCAAAATCAAATCGGGTGCATCAAAAAAGTTATATCCACGTTTCTTTCGTTTCAATTTGCCTGATTCAATAAAAATTTCCGTGGTAGCCAAAAAAAATTTCGATTATAGCGCATCACTATTACCCTTTTCATGGCTAGATTTATTTAAAGTGTCGGCTACGTGGCGAAGTTGCAAGTTGCGTAAAAGCCATCTTGTACGATGAGGGTTTGGACCCTATACAGATGGAGGTACCTCCTGGTGATCATCTGTATAGGGCCCCTTGTTGTCAAAATCGAAAAATAATGATAGGCAAAAATTTTTCATGAATTTCAAGGGGGTTTGCTTTAACAACTTTTTTTGATTTGCTACTTTACAAAACTTCGAACCCTCAAGATGACTTTTGCGCGACTTGCCACTTCGCCACGCTTATATAAATCTAGCCATAAAAGAGTAATACTCCCATGTAGTCCTATCCTGCTAGTGTTAACCTCAAGTGTGTTACATAACAACGTATTTTTAGAAGCCAAATAATAAGCCTTAATAAGAACCGGTTCAAACGTATTTTCTTGTAGGCAAACAATGGATTACTTGGAAGAAAACAACAAAATCCGATGGGCCAAAAAGTGCGAAAAGGCTCTTAAAACAAGGAGAAAAAGTGTTGTTACCCGACTAGTAAGAAACAACCGCACTTTGAGCACAGTTCACGAAAAAGTACTATCCAATCTCTTAGTCAGCTTTCAAAAAAAACAAGTTCATTTCGATTTGTGTAAGAAAAGAAGTAAACGTCGAAACCAAACAAATCCAAAATTTTGTCCTAAATGGCTCAATGGTAGTGCTCCCGCCTCTGGGACAAAAGGTCGCTGGTTCGATTCCCATTGAGATGAATTGATTTTGCCTCGAAAAAGATGTCATTTTCAAAATGCTATAACTCGAAAATTTCAAATAATTTTTTCGAGATTTTTTGTAGGTAAGTAAAATCGATGATGCTCTTTCAGAGAATGAGCAAATTTTGAACAAAATTCATTTCCTAACGACATGTTTTCCTACGTGGAAATGTTACAAGTAAAGGACCTGTCTGGGGCCTGTACAAATACGTGAAAAATGAAAAGTGAAAAATCCTTTCGAAACACATTTGAAGAAATTTTTTTCACTTTTCATTTTCATGTATTTGTACAGGCCCCCTGATCACACTGCACACGAAAAGTATGAAAAATAAAATTAAAACAAGTTGGACATAAAGCAACAAAAAAACTAGCTCATAACGGTAACACTTCATCAAAACGAAGAAATTTTACGCATACTCATTTATCTTTTTTTAAAGAAAGTTTACATAGTTTTGCACGCGTTGTGCGTTCCCCTTTCGACGATTACCGCAGCGATTTTCCGAATTTTCATTGAAAACTTGTTTTTAGCCCCAGGGTCGTGTAGAAGGAGGTAAAAGAGTAATCGAAGGTCTATTTTTCTATGAAGATATTTTTATTCAAAGCGAATTCAATGAACTTAATCTTCAAAAAAGGCTAAAAGTGAAAGAAGCTGGTTTTAGATCTCTTTGTGGAAAAAGTTTATAGGCATACGTATAGTCAAGTGGTTAGGATGCCAGACATCCGTACTGAAGGGGGCGGGTTCCATCCCCGAAGGTTGGAATTCTTTATCCTTAGCGACTCAAAACAAGTTGTTAAATCAAACCCCACATGAAAATTACATGAAAAATTTTGCCTATCATTATTTTTCAACTAGGTGAGATTTGCTTTAACAAATTTTTTCGCTTCGCTAAAATACAGAATTTTGACCCCTCCCCCCCGGGATTGAACTCTCGCTCTTCAGTGCATGCGTATGGCGTCCTAATCACTTGACTATGGTGATATTCAAAGCGAATTAAAAGAACTTAATCTTCAAAAAAGGCTAAAAGTTGGTGGTAAAAGTGAAAGTAGCCGGTTTTAGATCTCTTTGTGTAAAAAGTTTATAGGCATACGCCACCCTGTAATACTCCATAGTCAAGTGGTTAGGACGTCATACGTCTGCATTGAAGGGGGCGGTTCAATCCCCGAAGGTCTGATACAAATTTTGACTCTCGGGGGGTCGAACTCGCTTCAGTGCACGTATCTCGCGTCCTAACCACTTGGCTATGGTGATTAAAACTTTTAATCTGGCGCTGATACGGACTATACAAGATGATTTATATGATGGGTCGAAATCGAACGAAATCGGTTCTCAAAATTTTTTCTTTAGCTTTTTATGAAAAATGTCAAAAATAAAACTAACACAAAAACTGCGTTCTGCAAAATCAAATCGACTCAGGTAGGATTCGAACCCGAGACCATTAGACTCGAATCCGCGAGCACTACCACTGAGCCAAGTTCACGTTAAAATTCGGATTTTTAATTTTGCCTATAATTTATCACAATTTTTTTATCACTTTTTATGAAAATACATAGAGAAAAATTTCGTGACAATTTCGTCCCAAATTTTGTCACGAAATTATGGGCATGAAATCGCGACGAAATTTTTCTCGTAACTTTTCTATTATTTTCATCAAAATTGGTCAAAAATGGTGATAAATTATTAAAAATCCGAATTTTAACGTGAACTTGGCTCAGTGGTAGTGTTCCCGGATTCGAGTCCAATGGTCTCAGGTTCGAATCCGACCTGAGTCGATTTGATTTTGCAGAATGCAAGTTCTGTATTATTTTCGTTTTTAACATTTTTCATAAAAAGCTAAAGAAAAAATTTTGAAAACCAATTTCGTGCCACAATTTCGACCCACCACTAATTTTATGTACCTCAATTACAATGAAGATAAAAAGCATCATCACATCGCGCATACCAATCGGAAAATACGTCGTTAAAACTTTGAGTACATATCGAAGAACACGTTTTGTTTTAAGGAGGATACGCTTTACCTTTTATCGTGTTGTTAATTCGATCGACCCTCTCTCAACTACCCACTTCAAGTTCCCACCCCAACTATGGTATCAGATTGGCTTGTTTGCGCATGAGATCGAAGCCTTCTTAGAACATTCCATTACTGTGAGTTCAAACGGCTTTTTGAGGCAATTCCGCACAAATGCGACCATTCATAAAAACAATTCACCGCTCGCCAATGAGTCAGATTAAACGAACGATGTCAAAACATGCAAAGAGCAAATATACGAAAAAGTAAAGGAGTACGAGGCTATACTACTATGCCAGTTTGTAGCGTAATTCAATTTTTTACAAAAAATCAATTCACCGCTCGCCATTGAGTCCGATTAAAGAACGATATCAAAACATGACAAGAGCAAATATAAGAAAAAGTAAAGGAGTATGATGCTATACTACGCGAGTTTGTCGCGTAATCATCGAAGCCGAAATTTTAGCCACAAGTTGCTCTGGAAAATGTCATATTGCTATTTAAGAATCATCCATTAAATTGATCAAGAATGATGGATGATTTGTTTTGTGTGGTCCCTTGGAATTAGCGCTAAAGCCACTTTTTCCTTACTATTGTTGTTATTATGGCCTTTCTGAGGAGTTTTAGACAAAGGAAACAATTTTCCAACAAGTTGTCATGAATTAAAATTTCACACTTCCCTGCCGACGTTAAGTTAATAGTTTTTCGGAAAGTACATTTACATTTAATGAGGAATATTACAAAAATGTTGCAAAAATTTTTTGAAAAAAGTTTGTTTCAAAAAATTTTTAATTGAATTGTAAAAACGAAAATTTTGTCCTTCATAGTTCAGTGGTAATGTGTTTGACTTTGACTTTAAAAGGCCGAAGGTTCGATTCCCCGATCAAAATAACTTTTTTTGCATTTACTAAAATTAATTTTTTTTCAAAAAATTTTTGTAGCATAATATTCCTCATTAAATGCACTTTCCGAAAAACTATTAAGTTAAATCGGCAGGGAAGTGTTAAAATTTAAGGGAAGGAGTACTGTGTATTGAAGCGAAAAGTCGCAAAAATGCGATTTTGCCTAAAAACGACCTAAAAATGTGCGGGGAATCCGAATTTGACATTTATAATATTCCTCGGATTCAAGAAAAGCTGTATATCGACGAGAAAATTCATTTTTAAGCAAAAATCGCATTTTGCGACTTTTCGCTTCAATATACAAAACGCCTTCCCTGAATCAGGGAAGCAAATTTTTATATGAGTCCCCCCCTCTATTGTGTAATAGCTCCAAAATATGTTGTTATCAAATTTAAAATTTTCAAGTGAATGTCGTCTTTCAAAATAAATCAAATACCAAAAAATCTCATGAAACCTCAACCAATCATCTATAATCGAAATTTTTTCATGTGCAACACGAGCAATTTGATTGACACTCAGGGTCAGCGATATTGAAACGATTGTTCAAACATTAGAAAATTTAAAAATTTTCGAGAAAATTTTTTGTCGATTCAACCCTTTCCTGCGGTCAAAATCAAAAAATTCCTTCGGATTCATGTTCTCCATACCCGAAAACCCCCGAGTGCAAAAAATCAGCCGATTTAGAGATTTTTTTTTGAAAAATCGATTTATCCCCAAGTGAAAAAAATCGATTTTTCAAAAAATTTAAGATTTTTTGTACTCGGGGGGGGGGGGGGGGGGGGGGAGATTGGGTATGGGGAACACGAATCCGAAGGAATTTTTGAATTTTGACTGCAGGAAAGGGTCGAATCAGCAAATTTTCTAATGTTCGAACAATCGTTTCAATATCGCTGACCCTGAGTCAATCAAATTGTTCATGTTGCTCATGAAAACAATTCGACTATATTTCAACACGTGCAAAAATAAAATTCACATGATAAATAGCCATATAAGCTAGCCAATAGTGGATGGTCCGGCAGTGGGTTGTGCTGGAAATAGTGCTAAGAAGCCCGAAATTATTACACTCGTAAAACTTTACATCAAACACACAAAATTTCCGGCTCGTTTTTGACACGCACGGAAAAACGTCGTCGTCAAGTCGAGACAAGAAAACAATTTAGTACGATTCGAAAAAATTTATCAATAGAACAAACATTTATCATTTTGAGAGAGAGAGAGACTTTTTTGCATATTGCAAAATGGGGAATTTTTCTATTGAAATGTTTCAAGAGGAAGAATCTTTCACCTTGTCGGAGCTACTACACAATAGAGGATGGCCATCCACGTGAAAAAATTTTCGAAATTTTTTTCTGGAAATGACCCCTTTATGGGTAAAAACATGCGGGGAATCTGAATTTGACATTTTCGGAGCAAAAAAACACTTTCCTGACTCAGGGAAGGCCTGTGTATTGAAGCGAAAAGTCGAAAAATCGCATTTATGAAACTTTTCGCTTCAATACACAAGTCTTCCCTGAATCAGGGAAGCGTTTTTTCGCTTCGAAATGTCAAATTCGAATTCCCCCGCATAAAAATCGAAAAATTCAAAAAAATTGAAAAATACAAAAAATTGAAAATCGTCAAAATTGAACCCCTAGAGGGGTTATTTCCAGAAAAAATTAAAAATTTTTTTTACTGGGTGGCCCTCCTATTGTGTAGTAGCTCCAGACTTTAAAAAAGTTTTAAAAAATATAACAATTCTGCATCGACAAAAATTTTACACCAATAAATGAGCTAAAAATAAAAGAAAATTTTCTTCCAGAAAACAATCCATGATAGAAAACCAAATGAAAGATCTTTAACCTCATCTCCTTTTTCTCTCGATCATCTTTAATCAATCCCGCAGAAAAGTCTCAAGAAAAACAAGAAAACAAATTGGGTCGAAAGAAAACCGCAAGAAAAAAAAAGAATTGGGCTAAACGCCATTCAACAAACTCTCCACGCAATTGGCTAAATCTTTTTTCTTGTGATTGTAACACCGAGAAGAGAGAAAGAAAAAAACGAAGGCGCTTGTTGTGTCCACTCGAAAACATCCGAAACTTTTTTTCTTTCTGATTCGAACGAAATCGCATCATCATTTCTTTGCTCGCCCGCGGCTTCAAACGAGTCAAAAGAAGATCCTCGAAAATTGCTATACGACAAAAAACGGACAACGATCACGCAATACATTCGAGAAAAACCGCGCGGAGAATAATAATGTTTTTGGTGGTTAATGTGAGATGTTGTGGGGTGAAAAAACTGGTATTGCGGGTAAAAACACCCAAGTTGACCAATGATTATGCAAAACGACACACACAAGCGCTGGACATTAATAGAATAGAAAAAATTGGATTACGTAAACCCGAATTAATAAGAAGCATTTTTCTGGCTTGACCGGTTTTGAGATTATTAATGCTTTTATAAAAATGTTTTTTTGCGAAAAAGGTAAATTAACACGAGAATACTTCCTCAAAATTCCGGGATATTCTATTCTTTTTAGCTATGTTGAACAACTTTCAAAAAAATTTTTTGAAAAAAAGTTGGTTTCAAAAAATTGAATTGAATTGTAAAAACGAAAATTTTGTCCTTCATAGCTCAGTGGTAATGTGTTTGACTGTGAATTTAAAAGGCCGAGGGTTCGATTCCCCGATCGAAATAACTTTTTTTGCCTTTATTAAAATCAATTTTTTTCCAAAATTTTGTTTGAAAGTTATTCAGCATAGCTAAAAATAATAGAATATTCCGAAATTTTGAAGAAGTATTCTCGCGTCAAAGAACCAGGGTTTACATTAGGTAAAGTTACCATTTTTGGAGCTGGAAATCGATTACACAATAGGGTAATAGGGAAACAGCTCCACCCCGTGAAATTTTTTTAAAAATTTTTTTCTGGAAATAACCCTTAAAAACATGCGGGGAATCCGAATTTGACATTTTCGAAGCGAAAAAACGCTTCTCTGATTCAGGACAGGTGTATTGTGTATTGAAGCGAAAAGTCGCATCAAGGTCAGAAAAGTATATTCTCGCTTCGGGAATGTGCGCAATCGATTCTCCGCACAAATTCACTCCTATATGGGTCTTTAGAAAAAAATTTCCGGTTCAAAAATCATGCAGGTGAACTAGTTTCATAATACACTTTTTTCAATAATTTTCCATCATCAAAATTTCCACCTCTCTGGTCCTTTAACACGGGAATACTCTTTCAAAAGTCCGGTTTATTTGAGTGTTTTGGATTGCCTAACAAGTTCCACAAAAAAATTTTTCAAAAAAAATGCTATGAGTATCAAATAAACCAGTTTCAAAATCAATTCGACGTAGGAGGGATTCGAACCCTGTACTATTGGACTCGAAGTCGGAAGCACTACCACTGAGCCAAGCTCACAATAAAACGTGGAGTTTTAATTTTGCTTGTAATTTAAAATGAATTTTTTTGTACTTTTTTGAAAAAATTTTTTTGTGGAAGTTGTTTAGCAAGGTCCAAAACACTCAAATAAACCGGAATTCTGAAAAGAGTATTCCCGTGTGAATCCAATGTTTTCAAAATTCCAATAAACAAGACAATTCGAAAAAAATTTGACAGGACAGAAAAGATGAACTGTTCTTATTAAGTTAACTGAATGGTAAGTATAAAGTCTGCTTTTTATTGTTTACAAATCTTTTTTACAAATTTTTTTTGACTCATCAATATGAGTCAAATGTCTACAAACATGATACATGGCAACAACAAAAAAAGATTAACTTTTTGGGCTCAATAGTTCTTATACCAACTTTTTGTTACTAAATAAGATAATACCAGGATGAACATAAAAATATAATAGAAAAGATTATTGGTTATTCATGCGTTTCCAATTCTAGGAAACGAAATTCTCGACTCGAAAATATTTATCACATTTTCGATGACAAAACTTGGAGAACAACAATGTATCATCACAAAACACATAAAATTCCCATCCAAGTTAACTCTCTATTTATCAAAAATGTAAAAAAAAGATGGTAAATAATACAATTTTTTGTATTACTAACAAAAATTTTAAAAAATTCGACTGTGGTGGGAGTTGAACTTGGGCAGTAAAAATGAACGCACTGCACATTACCAACTGCGCTATTCAGACATGGGTAACTTGATGCGAGAAATCGATTGCGCGCATCAGTGGCGTAGCCAGGATTCAAGAATGGGGGGGGAACTTTTTCAAAAAAAAATTTTTTTGACCTTTTTTTTTTTTAGGAAATTTTGATTTTTGGTGAAAAATCATAATGGGGGACCATTATAATTTTTGAAAAAAATTTTCACAAAATTTGAGCAAAAACATAAGGGGGGACCATTAGGAAAATTTTAAAATTTTTCCAGGAATGGGGGAGGAACCACCCCGAGTTCCCCCCCCTGGCTACGCCACTGGCGCGCATTGACAAAACACAAAAACGATTTTTTTCGGAAAATGAGCCGTATCTACTTCATAAGCATGTGATTCTTGTTAAAAAATTGGCCCTAAAGAGTCGCATGCTTATGAAGTAGGTACGGCTCATTTTCCGAAAAAAACTCGTTTTCATGTTTTGCGCGCAATCAATTTCCCACATAAAGTTACCCCTAGAGATGTTATTTCCAAAGAAAAAAGGCTAAAAAATTTTTTTGAAAAAAAAATCAAATGGGCTCGATAATACAAGGAACATGCACGAAGTGATGCTTGAATTTGTTCAAAAAGTCCTATATATTCTGAAAGAGCATAACTGATAACCCTTTGGAAATAACAAAATTAGCTGCTATAACTTTAATCATGAAAAGATAAACAAATTTTTAAAAGGCAAAAGCTTTTGGACGGCAAGGGAAGTCGAACCCCTGATCGTCCGGCCATTTAAAATCAATCCACTGAGCCATTCTGCTTTTTGATTGAATGGATCATTTTTTACTTATATAGCAGTGTATATTTTTATCTCTTCAGGATTAGAGTTATAGCAGCTAATTTTGTTCTTTCTAAAGGGTTATCAGGTATGCTTGATAACCCATAATCAGGTATCTTTCAGAATATATAGGATTTTTTGAAAAATTCAAGCGTCACTTCGTGCATGTCCGTTGTTAGTAGAACCCAATTTTTTCTCAAAAATATTACTCATGAAAATAAAAAAGTGCACATTGTTTTCTATTCACGTACAGATTGCGTGTCAATCATTGAAGAAAGAAAGAACAGTCGGAACTAAATTGATTGACATTGAAGTGAGGCTTTCCTGAATAATACAAAAAAATTCGATTAAGGAAAAAAATTCTTTATGAAAAAAATTAAGACTCAATTCAAGCAAAGCATATTTCGTGCATAATCCTTTGAAAGGGCAAGGCCGAAGAAGGCCAACACTTGAAAAAGCACCCATCCGTTCGAACGAAGAGGATCAGCCGGGATGGGGAAGACGATCCTGTCGGAAGAAGATGAACAAGTTCAACACTACAGTCCTTATCGTCAAAAGTAAATATCATCAATGAACGTGAGAGCAAAAAGGGGCTTTGCAAGTGATTCGAAATCCTACTAACACGATGACCCACTTCAAAGAACATCCTGCTCAATTTTTCTTGCAATTTTTTTTGGATCCAAAATTCAAGAAAAAACGGAAAAGATGGTAAAGTGGAACTTTTTTGCGTATGATGGTGCGTCGGTTCATTTGGGTCACCCTGTATAAAATACTCTAATTCGATTATAAGATCTCTTTGAAGAAGACCGAACAACAGGGTTAGGTTGGGAAATTGAATTATCCGGATTATGGGAAATTGGATAAATCAAAATTTTCCCGGATTTATCCGGGGAAATCTTTTTCCCCAGAATTACTTGGTTTGAAAAGACGTTTCTCCATTTTCAAGCCTCGGTGGTGCAGTGACAAAGCAGCGACTTCGTGGCACAAGGTCGTGGGTTCGAATCCCGCTTGGAGTCAAATTGGCCAACTTGGAGTCAAATTGGATTCGAACCGAACCCGCGACCTTGTGGCCATGAAGCCGCTGCTTTGTCATTGCACCACCGAGGCTTGAAAATGGGAAACGTCTTTTCAAGCCAAGTAATTCTGGGGAAAAAGATTTCCCCGGCGAAATCTAAATAAATCCGGGAAAATCCCTCCCGAGCAATAACGTATAAAAAAGATAATAAAAACGTTAATATTTTTAGCGGATAACTTTTTTTTGATCGTAAAAATCAAATCAAATAACATCGAAACGCCAACAACAACCTTAAATTATATCTTGGAAAACAAGTATCTGTGATTTTTACGACACCATATAATTATTGACAATCACAGAAAGACGAAACACCAACGGTTCTCATCAACACAATGTCAAATCTCGTATACCCATATGTTAGGGGAAACAAGTTTCAATCCACGAAAGTAATACCATTTACATAGCTATTCTTATTGGAATTGAATTACTCTGTGTATTACAACGAAAACCATGATTCTTAATTTAAATTACAAACTAAATTCTTGTCTTCGTTTGTACTTTCACAACAGTTGATCATTTCTAGACAAAAAGTGATGATCAAGCTATTTGATGACTCAAAACCAGGAATTTATGGCACTACTGACGGGAAAAGAAAGAAGAATATCCCTACGGTAGCCGCAGTTCCCAAGGAAGAAATTTGAATGCAATCTATCCATCAGAACATGGAGACTTTCTTGAGGACCACTCAACAGAGACCAAAAATGGGCCTTCCTCGTTTTGTTTTGAAGTGCGCTACAAAAAATTTCTTTGAACAACCTAGGGGGGGGGTTGAATGCGGGAACTAATAGATCAAATGTCCCTCAAAAATTTTGAGTTTTGAACTTTTTCCTACATAGAGATATGCAGTAAGGCCCCCTCAGGTTCCTCAAAAACTCATAGGGGTGTGGGGACCTAACTGCATATCTCTCTAAGTAGGAAAAGTTCAAAACTCAAAATTTTTTATAATTTTTAAATCGAATAAAACATATATCAAGTCCTTCCGACACATAATAATCCATGCATACAGAAGATTGATGCATATCAGCAGAACAAACATTTAATATCTCTTTCAAAAAACTATCTGAATGTTTTCTTAACCTATCAAACCCAGTTTGTCGAAGAAATTTTTGGTGGGGGAGGGGGCATTTTCGGTCTCTGCCACTCAACTTTTGACCTGGGATACCATCGATACGAATTCATAATTTACTGCTAAGGATCTATCGGGCAAGTTAAAAATCCGTGTTCTATGCTGAAGATTGGACAACGCCATGTTTGGACGGTTGGTTAAACAGAGTTCACCGAAAAATCCCAGAAGAGAGAACTTTTAAAGAAACTTGGAAATTACTTAATGAGGGTCGCGCATAGAAACCTAAAGTTCACGATCATAACACCATACAACGGAATTTATTCAGAACTCGTAAAAAAAATCGGTACTACTAAGGATTAGCAACCCTACTAGACGTGAATTTTTTTCAAAAAAAATTTTACTTTTTTTCTTTAAAAATGACCTCTCTAGGAGTAACTTTATGCGGGAAATCGATTGCGCACATTTTCGAACCTTGAAAACGCTTCCCTGATCCCGAAAACCTTGAAAAACGCTTCCCTGATTCATGATATTGCATTGAAGCGAAAATGAAAAAAATTCGAATTTTGATCATTTTGCCTCAATAAAATATCCTGAATCGTGGTCAGGGAAGCGTTTTCAAGGTTCGAAAATGCGCACTATCGATTTCCCGCATAAAGTTACCCTTAGAGAGATCATTTACAAAGAAAAAGTAAAAACTTTTTTAATTCACGTCTAGTGGGCTCGTTAATCCTTAGTAGTACCAAAAATTCCAAAAAATTTCACACTCTCATCTTTATTATTGTCAAATTATAAGTCTTGATTGACCGGAAGAATTGCACACAAATTGTGAAATTGGATCGAAAAATTTCGGTCGATCGGCAATTCATCTCGTGGCTATTGTTGAAAGTTTTTGCGTATTATTGTCAAGTGGGCCTTACACAAGTTCAATCAATCACCTCACGCTTTTGATTCCCACTCATGAGAAACTCACTCTCCAGCTGACCTCATTCAAACAAAGCGCAACACTTTCTGATCTGGTTAGTTTGGTTGTGAGCCAGTGAATCGCGCATTATCGTTCATAAGCGCATTTCTTCTTTGAGCCAATTTTACACGGATTCCATTCAAAGAGAATGGGGGGAATGCGCCGAAACTGGAACTTAGTTTTTATGCAAATGAGTAAACACTAAAAGGCACATCAAATACATGTGTGAGGAATTATGAATTTTACGACCGTTCGGATTTGCGCAAGGAATTTATGCGCGCCATTTGATATGTAACTATGAAAAATTTGAATATTTAAAAAAATATTGTTAGCCGAGTTTAATGGGTTTTCGCTTCAATTTTATGTTTAGTTTTTCGTTTCAATACATTTTCCCTGATTCAATGTGTGAAGCGCGGAGATTTTCGAGTATAAAAGTCAGAAATAAAAATTCATTTAAAAAATATACTCAACAATATTTAAAAAATAGGACCATTTGATGTTTTCTCTAGTTAGAAAATCGAGAGCTACTTCGGCTCTTATACCCCATTGAACGTGGTCTAAAATCGAAAGAGGTAATTTTATGAGTGAAACACGTTGACGATGTTATTTTTGCGTAAAAATGCTTTCATTTTTTAGAAAATCGAGTTTTTGCTCAAAAATAGAGCTTTTGCTACAAAAATCGAAATTTATGCTCAAGAAATAAATTTTGATCAAAAATGGAGTTTTTGCTCAAAAATCGAATTTTGTTCAAAAATCGAATTTTTACTCAAAAATCGAGTTTTTGTTGAAAATTGAAATTTTTTCAAGAAATGAATTTTGTTTAACAATCGAGTTTAAATCAAAAATTTTTCTCAAAAATAGAGTTTTTGCTCAAAAAGCGATTTTGAAAATTTCGAAAAATAAAATTTTTCGATTTTAGACCACGTTCAATGAGGTATAAGAGCGAAGTAGATGCAGAAATTCCTATAGACAAGGAACACAGACGGCTTCCGAAATGAAAGGAATGCCATTTATAGAAGGTATGCAAACCGCCAACAACCATATAAATGGCAAAACGCTGAGGCATAACAAATGAAACATTAACGAAATTTCGAACAATCTCTCGATTTTGATTTGTTGCCCTTTATGCCCAAAGTTTACCAATAAACAAAATGTTAACCAATTATTATATTTTGAACGAGAGTGCAAAAAGTTGAAAATGTTCAAAGTCACAAAAACTGATCAACGGTAAAAATGGGGTCTATGATTTTTCGCATATGAATTTTGACAAAACGAATTTTTCTACAGACTTTCGCATCGAATTTTGCCACATTCGCTCTAAAAACATCACTGCGTCGGATGCTTTTTTATGCTGATGTAAGCGTAATTTCGTGCAATAAATCAGTTTAAAATGAAAAAGAGTTTCAGAAATGCGTAACAAAGCATCTGATGCAGTGGTGTTTTTGGCACTATAACTTTTCGTACAATTGTGGTTTGTACGGACTTTTCGTACAGGTACTTTTCGTACATTCACCTTTCGTACGTCACGTTTCGTACGGAACTTTTCGTACAACACACTTTTCGTACAAATATTTTTCGTACGAATTTTCGTACAGGCACTTTTTGTACAAATATTTCGTACACGTACTTTTCGTACGAATCTTTCGTATGAACTTTTCGTTGCCTGATTATCATAAAATCCGTTAAGTACCTGTACGAAAATCCGTACGAATCACAATTGTACGAAAAGTTATACTATCATCAAGCAACGAAAAGTTCGTACGAAAAGTACCGTACGAAAAGTTCGTACGAAAAATAATTGTGCAGAACAATTGTACGAAAAGTTTGTACGAACCACAATTGTACGAAAAGTTATAGTGCCGTGTTTTTAGAGCGAATGTACCAAAATTCGTTTGTGAAAATTCGCTTTGCCAAAATTCGTTTTGCGAAAATTCGTGTGCCCAAATTCGTATTGCGAAAAGTCTGTGCCAAAATTCGTATGCGAAAAATCATAGAGCCTAAAAATGATCGACAGACACGACAAAAACAACAGTGAAAAATTCATTCCTTATCATAAAAATGAGTCCTTACAAATAAAACCGGCCCTGCAAATGGTCATCATTGGATTCTCTCATGCAAAGGAAATAAAAAAGAGCGCGAATTTCAGGAGCTCTTTTCTCAAGCAGCTCTTCCTCGATTTGTAAGGACCGCTTTGGAGTTCTTCACACAGCTCAGTCGAAGACATTCGCACTTGGATGTTTGGATCACCGGAAAAGTCAAAGATGCGCTTCAGATCACAAAGTGTGAAAATAATTTATAGAAAAACCAGTTGGAATATTCCTGTCATTTCAACTTTTTTTCAATCGTTTCGTTGAGGCCAATTTACGGCTATCGAGAGCACGGCGAGCTAAAAACAGGCATGTTTAAAATTAAAAATAAATGTCGCCAATCAACTCAGCTCGCCAAAAGCTTCAAAACGGTTACCATATCATTTGGGGTTTCCCCATAGCCAAGTGGATAAAGTGACTGATTTGCATTGTAAAGGTGTGGATTCGAATCGATTTGCGCGCATTATCGAAGCATGGAGATGCTTTCTTAACCCTGATTCAGGGAAAATATAGATTTTTTCGACTTTTTTTCACTGCGTTCATGTTTTCGTTGTAATACACAGATCTCAAAAATCGCCAACTTCAAACGCAATTATCTCAAAAACTACGATGATTCAGAAGATGCTGTAAAAACAAAAAATGCTCCATTTTTCATCAACTTTCCGAGTATATAACTTTTTCATAGTGCTTTTTCCGATTCGACTGGTCCTTTAAAAGATCTGAATTTTGACCACTTTCAATTTTTAGAAACCAGAAAGCACATTTTTTAAAATATACAGGGTGAGCCAAAAAACCGTATATTTGCGTTTTTTGGCGAAAATTTTTCAAAAATCGCATGGAAATACCCCTTATAGGTGATTTTTAAAAGAAATTTTGAAAATTTTTCACCAAAAAACGCAACAGTACAGTTTTTTGGCTCACCCTGTAATGAAATTTTCATTTTAAAATTAATGATGACAAAATGTCTTCAAGAAAACCAGGAACAGAAGAAACTATTTGTGCTCGTGTTGGCTCAGCAGGAGGTGGTGTCAAAAATTCATCGAAAACATATCGCCTTTCGTCTCTGGAGGTGCAATGTGACACACAGAAACCACTACCATTTTTCTGCAAAAAAAGATCTGATTCTTTTAGTGACCAGTGGACGCGACAATTCTTTATTGCCTTCACTTTGTGTATAACGGGAAAACAGCTATACACATGTTGATCGTTTATAATCCTAGGGTTTTGAGTCTTGTTGTCATACTGGAATGCGAAGAAGCCGACTAGAAGACTAGAAAATAACAAACAATCGAACGGATTAAGCCAAAGATTATTGAAGCAACGATGACATGATGTTTGATTTGATTTGTATTGATCGGAAATGTCATGAGATCGAGATCAAGAGCAGCTTAAAGGACCAGGTCACTCAGTTACAATCATACGAAAAAATGATATCTTCGGAAAGTACATGAAAAATTGAGCATTTTTTGTTTTTACGGCATCATCTGAATCGTTTTCCCCATCGAGATAAATCATTTAAAAATATGAATTCGTATACATGTTTTCGTTGTAATAATCAAACTTTTTTGAATTTTTTGCGGAAAAATCGTGAAAAAAATAGCATCAATTGACAGAGAATTTTATGCCGAGCAACTTTGCTAATTGAACTTTGCGTAAAAAATGATTTTCTCCGATCAAAAATGCAAAATAAGCTTAAATTCATNGAGGGAGGGGGGGGGGGAGTCCTCAAAAATTTCGGGCAAAAACATAAGTGGGGACCATTAGGAAAAATTTTTCATTTTTTCGAATTTGGGGGGGGGAAGCTCCCCCCTCTTTCTTTGCGCCACTGCCCCGCCCCTCTGACTACGCCACTGAAAAGGTCCAGTCCACATGCGAAAAAGTTGCCATTTTTGATGATATTCGGAAAGTTGAATGAAAAGTGAGGCATTTTCCATAAATTCATGGCGGTTTTTGGAAGATTTTTTTCATTTTTCACATTTTTTTTATCTGAAAAGGAAGCATTTTCAGGGTTCAGGAATGCGCACAATCGATTCCCCGCATAAAATTACCCTTAGAGGGGTCCATTTTTAGAAAAATAACTTTCCGGGTACCAAAAAATCTTAAAAATGCCACTTTTTTGGGCCACCCTGGACAAAAAATGGAAACTTTTTTTCCAAGTCGACTGGTCCTTTAAGTTGAATTTTGAAAGAAACAAGACACTAGATTTCAAAATTGTTCAAAAAAATATCCCTTTTTTCTTGCTTAACTATAGGGAAGTGCATCGCTCCCGGAACTCGTGTGTCACAACTTCTCAATAAAACTCACATTTTCGAGGGTCGCAGAAAACAGCTGTTAGCCATCTCGAATTTCGGTCATTTACAGTTGATTTTTCGATGCACGAGGACACAAGTCTTTTCCTGAGGCTATTACAACCAAGCCGTCAAACTTCGACCACAGACAAGTAAACGTTTTCTTCCGCATTCTTTATTTTACGAACTTTTTTTTGAGCTTTGCTTCTTCACAACATAGTGATTTGTAGGTGAAAAATAACTTATAAGTTCGTAGGCCAACGCGCCTGCGACGCGATTTTTTTCAAGAAAAGTAAAGTATGTTACTAGACCGACGCTCCTGCGGCGCTCTACGCTACCGATAGCATTGATTTGTAATTTGATTTTCCCCCTTATGTTTTTGACCAAAATTTGTGAATAATTTATAATAAAAATTTGCCAAAATCGGAAAAAATTGATCCAATTGAAAAATTGCCAAAATCGAAAAAAACATTCCATTTTTAAAGAAAAAAAAGTCGATCATGATCACTGTATGGGAGGGGGGGGGGGGGGTAAGCCCGTGATCATGTTTAATCACGGAGGGGGGATCTAAAAATGTTAAATATTTTTCACGTGATATGTGAATGACTCCTTCTTCAAAACTCGATTATTTTTTCGAGTTTATTGAGTCTCAAAATAACCGAGTTTGCGACAATCCTGATTGGAGCGTTTGAAAAAAGTATGTATTACTTTTTGGGGTGCCCCTTCGCGTAGAGCACCCCCTGATGTCAAAAATTTCTTCGGATTGGTGTTCCCCATACCCAAAAACCTCCGAGTACAACAAATCAGACGATTTGGAGCACTTTGTGAAAAATCGATTTTGGACCCCCGGCGAGGGGGTCTAGTACACCCCTTAGATGAGTTTTTCCAGAGTCGGGACCTACTTTTTGGACTATTCTAAACGGTTTAATCAAGATCCCGTAAAAAATAGGGCAGGAAAAAAGTTAGTCCTCACAGACAGACACACGCACATTCCCCCTATAAGAGTATAATTTTTCAGCGATTCGAATCAATTGCTTATTTCCCAGGAAAGTTGATTAGCATTTGAGTTGACCCTAACAAAAAACACCGCGAAAAAAATTCTGCTAAGCATTGAAAAAACCTTTCTTAGAGAAATTCAGCGAACAAAAATGAGAACCTTTAGGTTTTCCCATAAAATTCAGAGTGGTTAAGCTTGATTTTTTAGTCGGCGAAAAAGAAAAAAAAATGAAATTCACGATTTTTTAAATGCCTGTGTATGTCGATGCGTGTCATTTTCTGTGCTCAAATTTGGTGCTCCATTTTTTTCAACGAAATTAGAACAGCGTGTTTTTGAATTTTTTAATGAAAAAATTGAGTTAAATTTTTTTGTGTTGCAAAATGACCCATTTCTAATCGAACTTCAAAAGAGCTCTCTTTTCATAGTTATTTAATTTTCGTTGAATAAGAAAGTTTTTTGGTTAAAATTCCAACTAACTTTGTTTGTTGAAACTTTCTGATGAAGGCTAGTAGTCTCGAAACGCAATTTGAGGCGCTATCCGTCTCGAAACGGGTTGAATGTGTTTGAACATTACCGCGAAAACCCTGAATTTAAAATGTTTAAAAATGGGTTATTGAAACGAAACTTCTGATTCAGGGTTTTCGTTTCAATAACTCAAAATGTTCCTCTCGTTGAGCTATAAAGAATGACGATTTCGAGATGCTAGCAGTCTCGAAACGGGTTGAATGTGCCTGAACATTGACACGAAAACCCTGAATTTTACTTTTTTTGAAATACGCTTAATTATTGGGTGTATTCAAAAAAACAAAGGCAACATTCTTTATAGCTCGACGAGACGAACAAAATGACACAAAAATCATCAAATTTGAACATGGTTTTGGATTATTGAAACGAAAACCCTGAATCAGAGTTTTCGTTTCAATAACCCAAAAGAATTATTAAATTGGATAAATTTAGTGTCGTTTTGTTCGTCTCGTCGAGCTATAAAGAATGTTGTCTTTGTTTTTTTGAATACGCCCAATAATTAAGCTAGGGTTGGTTTTCTTTCAAGAAATATTAAAATTTTCATGAAATCTTTCACTTCCCTGAAAATCAGAAAAGGAGTATTGAAACGATTCTTGCATATCAAGCAAAAAATTTTTATTAATCAAACCTACCTCATTTTTTATTTTGAGAAAATTCGAAAAATTTTCCCAATTGGAAAAAATTTTTCTCATGGGAAAATTTTTTTGCCTGATATGCAAGAATCGTTTCAATACTCACCTGTTTTTCTGGTTTCCAGGAAATGTAAAATTTCTAAAAGATTCAAATTTTTAAAACTTTCACTTGCCCAATCTAAATTAAGCGTATTTAAAAAAAGTAAACTTCAGGGTTTTCGTGTCAATGTTCAGACACATTCAAACCCATATCCAATGGTCTTATTGGAATAAAATCTAACAGGTATTGGCTATGGATATGATTTTGGTGTCATAAGATTCGTCTGTCCGGGAGCTATATTTGGGTATATGAACTTTCGCCGGGGACCCTCATACTATCCGAGAAAATCGCCTTTTTCTCCAGGTGATTTTTAAGTCGGTTTCTTAAAGCATTACTCCTAGAGGCTTCGATTGCTTATTTAAAAATAGATAAAGATTTCTTTCTTTATTTAGCTTTCTTGGAATCTTTCTCCCTAAGTTCCATCATTTCTTACACATTTTCATGAAAAATTTTTATGGAGTGGGCTTCGAAGAAAGAGTAAATAATTTTTTATTACTTATTTAGCCATAAAATTTGTTTGGCTTTCTTTTTCCTTCCCTTCCATTGATGATGATCCTGGCACATAGTTTAGCCAAGGAATTTACGTAATAAAGTTTGTTTTTAATGTAAGTCTTCCCTTTTTCTTCATCGGCTTACACCTGTGCACTTTTCTTGGTATGTAAATTGTTTTGCCATTATCGATAGTATCTTTCTCGTAATCTATCTAATGACGTGCAACATGTTTCTTATTGAATACCAATTAAAAACTTTTGATTAAATTTTTAGTGCTTTTTTGGTAGAACTTTTTATGCTTAATCCTTATTTACGTCAAATGAGAGTAGTGACCTCTAATCCCAACTTTTTCGAGACACAATCTTTGATGGTTTATAAAATGACTAGGAATGCATAAATGAGACCGATGGCGTGTTTAAAGGAAATGATTCGGATTGTACAGTAGTGATGCGGTCATTGAAACTTGGTATTGTCGATTTTTTCAGCATAAAATTTTGAAAGTATTTTTTCATAAAAAGTGACCAAGGAAAAAGTTGTAGGGCACATATTTTTGGACAAATTTTGTGTCAAACTTTTTTTTGTAAAGTGCTTCGAAATTTTTTTATAATACTAATTTCGAAAAATTACGTCTTTTTAGTTAGTGAAAAAATGTAATTTTTCGAAATTGGTATTATAAAAAATTTTCTAGGCATTTTTACAAAAAAAGTTTAACACAAAAGTTGTCCAAAAATATATGTTTTTCGGATTTTTTCAGTTTTTTTCGAATTTTTTCAATATTTTTCGAATTTTTTCCTTTTATGAAAAAATATTTTTAAAATTTTATGTTGAAAAAATCGACAATACCAAGTTTCGATGGCCGCGTCACTACTGTATAGTGATAATCGGCTAAATTTTTGTTCGAATTCTCTACAGCGACAACCAAAAGAAGGAGCTTTCTTTGAATCTATTTAGACAATTTTCTTGACAAGAAACAAAAAACTTATTAAGGGTGTTTTTATTCAGATAAAAGCCTTTTTGTCGGCCTCATTTTGAGAGACGATATTTTTGTGTCAGAATTTTTTGTTTCTAAAATTGTTTCAGAAACATATCTCTTTTTCATGTAATTTTAAGAGGGTTTCTTTTACAGGATGGCTAAAAAAACCGTACTTTTGCGAAATTTCGAGAAGCTTTTTGCAAAAATATTTTTTTCCAAAATGACCCTAATGAGGCTGCTCGTTAGCTGATGTAAACAGCGGTCTACAACGTTAGCTGAGGCGTAATGCATTACAACTTGTATTGCAAAACGACTCGTTGTAAAGCGATTTGAATTAGTTGGAATATTGACACGAAAATCCTGAATTTTTCATTTTTTAAATACGCTTAATTATTGAATGTATTTATAAAACAAAAAAGGCATTCTTTATAGCTCGACGAGACGAACAAAACGACACCAAATTTATCCAATTTGAGAATTGTTTTGTATTATTGAAACGAAAATCCTGAATCAGAATTTTCGTTTCAATAACACAAAACAATGTCCAATTTCAATCATTTTGGTGTCATTTGATTCATCTCGGCGAGGCATAAAAATGCTGTATTTATTTTTTCCTAGATGCTCAAGGATTTTAAATTTTATAATGTTTGATTCAACTGTTTCAATAAACAATCTGGTACAAGCTTTTCGTTTCAATGTTCAAACTCGTCTAAAAATTTTTTGTTTCGCTCATAACTTTTTACGATTAGATTTTCAAGTAGTGCCGTAAAAGCAAAAAATGCTCGAAATTTTGTGCTCTTTCACATGGCATTAACTCCCCAAATGTAGACGACTGGTCTTTTAAAAGTACATTGTTTCATTTTTATTTTCTTAAAAGTTTTCTTTAAAAAAGTATCACTTATAAAACTAAAATAGAGTTTCTTCAAAAACCTCTATCAACGTGCTAAATTCCGTTTTAGGAATAAACTATCCCTGAAATAATTTCCGTTTAATTAATTTCACTTATCCATAATGCAGTAAAAACCCGGATTAAGATTTAGCCTCCAAATTAATTTCTAAGAAAATGTTTCATCTGAAATCATGCTCGCTGTTTTCCATCGGACGTCTTAAAAATATAAGTCATTACTGTAAACTATTAACTTATTAAAGAAAAATATTTTTTCTCAAGAATCAATTAAAAAATTTATCATACAAGCCTCTCAACGTCTTTATATCAGAAAAGTTGGCAGTATGAAAAAATGAGCCGCGTTTCGAGACGCTCTTATACACTCCGTTTCACGTCTATAAACGCACTTTCGTAACACATTCTTATTCCAACAAAAAAATTTTTGACAAAATATGGTTTTTGAGTGGGTGAGTATGATCAAAATAAAAGTGAAGATCTCCAAGTGTAAAAAGTTACCCTCATGAGTGGCTAATGCTCTCGGCTTATGTAAATTGCTTGCAGGTTCGATTCCCAGCAGAAACCAAGGGTTTTTGCCCCTGCCAGAAAAAAATTAAAAATACATATACTCCGTGGACCGAGCTCCATAGTACGGGTAATAAATACAACTTCTTTTCCTGAAGCACTTGGTTCCCCTGTTCTAGATGTGAAACGGGTATTTTTTAATAAAAATATAAGTGATGAAGCTGGGTAGCGAACCCACGACCTTCTGGGCAACAGCCAAACACGCAACCTACTACGCCACTGAGGCCACTCGATTGGAAAGATAAATTTTTGTAGATCACTTTTCGAAACATGGTTTTTTGCTCATGCGCGGGGGATCATGTGGTAATAGTAATTATAATGCAATTTTATCGCCGTGTAAAAAGTTACATTCATGGCCAAGTGGCTAAGACTCTCGGCTTATGTAAATTGCTTGCAGGTTCGATTCCCAGCAGAAACCAAGGGTTTTTGCCCCTGTCAAAGTGGTTTGGTCAGATTCTTCGGAGCAGTATTTCTTCATGAGCACCCCCAAACTGGCAAAATTGGGGGGGGGGTGCGTTTATAGATGTGAAATGGAGTGTACTCTTCTTTTTTTCAATATGCTCTCATTGATAGGTTATACCTTCATTTACATATAATGTATATGCCATTCTTGGCCTTTTCAACCTCATTGGCGTAACCAGCATTAGCTTGTCTTTCTTGTTGATAACTTACCGAACATCACTATTTTCGGCTTTCTTTTCATTCCAAATTCGGTTTTTGGAGGAAAAGGTAAATATGGCGCCCTCAAGTTGCTAAGCTTTTGTATTCGAACGTTTTTTTGTTGGGTGTTTTTTGTCATCGGAACAGTAGCTTTGTCGGAACAGTTAGCCGCTTTCTATATAATTTGGCTTGTATTAATAGGAGAAAAAGTGTGAGAATATTTTGTTTTGGGTTATTGAAACGAAAACCCTGATACATGTTTTCGTTTCAATAATCCAAAACAATTTTCAAATTGGATAATTTTCGTGTCATTTGAATCGTCTCATAGAGTTATATAAAAATGACGAATGTTTTTTAGTGAAAATTGATTTTTTTAAAAATAATTTTCATTTCAATACACAGATCAAATTTAAATGGTGCCAATCCTTTCGTTTTTTTAGTGAAAATTTTAAAAATCGGTATGAAAATTTGTTTAATTTTCGTTTCAATACACAGATCAAATGGTGTCAATCCCTTCGCTTCAATACACAAACTCGTTTAAATTTTTCACTCAATTTTATTGTGCAAATATCTCCGAAGGGGTTAACAATTTGGAATTTACTTCCAACACAACAGTTGATCGCCCCACCTTGAACTTTGAACAGAATTAAAAAATTCAAAACTGGTCGGGTCCTTTAAAATCTTGAATTCGAAAATTCTTTTTAACGCTAAAGGGGGGTCTAAAGTAGGGTCGAGTAGAAAAATTTTTTAAGAATGACCTTTCTAGGGGTAATTTTGACTGGAAAATCCAAAAAACACACTCAAAAAATTTTTTTAAAATCTCCTTGACCGTGTTTTGGGCATTTTTTGACCTCAAAACCCATGTTTTTTGACTGTGTAACTTATAACTCGAAATAAAGGCGGAATTTTCCACCTGCTATTATAAAATAGTTTTTAGCTGACATTTGGATCTTTCTAATGCACTAAAGCAGAGATACCAGATACGTTTTTTATCGCGATTTATGACCATTTCAAAACTCAAATTTATATATTTTCTTAAACTACACAGTCAAAAATATGGGTTTTGAAATCAACAAATGCCCAAAACACGGTCAAGGAAATTTTTTGAGTGTGTTTTTTGGATTTTTCAGCCAAAATTACCCCTAGAAAGGTCATTCTTAAACAATTTTTCTACTCGATCCTGCTTTGAACCCCCTTTAAGCCTCGGCTTATAGTCCTCCCTCAACAGAACCGTCTCCAAGAGTGGTTTATGTGTAGCCTTAATACTAATTGAATTTTTTAATCGGATTTATTCAATCTCGGAAATCTCGATCTTGTGAGAAAGGCATCCAGCTAAACTTAGAAATAGTAATTATGATTAAGAAAATGAGAATCCATTTTTAAAATATTTGATAGAATTTTCCATGAAGAAATTAACGCCATACAGGTGTAAAAGGTTTCGGCGAAAGAAATGTGGGGTGAAAATTCTAAGATGATGGAGTGCCGGAAATGAAAACGAAGGAGAAGAAGAAGCAATTTTAGTGATGTGAAGACGAAAAGCTTAAACATAAATAGAAGCTTACTGTAAGACAAAAATGGTGATATTATACTCGAAAATCTTTCTGCGCACACATTAAAGCAGGAAAAATGTATTGAAGCTAGACATCATAAACTTCACAAATACGACTTCTAGCTGCTGATTTTGTGCAGGCGGGGTTTTTAACCATGAAGAATATTATGACGGCGTTAGAATCGAATTTCGGGATTTTTGTCAAAAATCGAATTTCGTCATTTTTAGCCGATTTTCGTCCCTGGTGGACGAAAATGGTTACACTTCTAAACGTTTTTTAGCTAAGTGATAGATTTAAAAACTTTCAGGGTCAATGGGTTCAATATCTGAAACATGAAACGGGAGTTCCTGATCTGCCACTCCCTCGAAAGAAAGAAAAAAAGACCCAACAAAGCCTTTTCCCACGCAGTACAGTAGTTAGAATTTACACCCAAAAATCCAAGTTTTTTTTTAAACTTGTGTTCTTAAAAGTTCCATCTGTCTTCTTCTTCACCTTTTCCTAAAAGACCGACATTTCATGAATAGAATCATTCACATTTGGTGTGCTTTTATCGGCTGCACAATATTCCTTCTTGTTGTATTATACCGAGTCGAAACTCGCCTCGGAAATGCCAAGGTTCCATTCGCTGACTGGCTTCTTCTGTTCTTTCTCGGCACTGCGCAGCTTCCACTTCCATAACTCACCTGCGCGCTCAAAGGTACGTCTGTTTTTATATGCAAATTTTCGACTTTTCGTGCTACAGTAGGGATGGAATGGTGTCGGTCGGTTCGGTGGCACATTCGACTTAGGGTTTAGCGAGATTGCGCTTCAGAATCAGTTTTTTCTCGACTCGGTCATTGACAATTTTTGAACAATGTTTGATGGAATGGAAATTTTATTTGAGACTGTTTATTAACAGTATTTCAAGGATCAGTAGAGAAAAGAAGTTGTCAATTTTGTTGATATTCAGAAGTTCATGAAAACTGGAGTATTTTTTGTTTTTATGGTACCTTCTGAATCGTTGTAGTTTTCGAGATAATTTCATTTGAAATTTTGAATTTAAAAAAGTTTGTGTATTACAACGAAAACATGTACAAAGTTCAAAATTTCAAGCGCAATTATCTCGAAAACTACAACGATTCAGAACATGCCGTAAAAACAAAAAATGCTCCATTTGTCATGATCTTTCCGAATATCAAAAAAATAATGGTAACTTTTTCCCCCACTAGACTGGTCCTTTAATATCAAAAATATGTTTTGAACCATCAATTTTCGCCACTCATTTTACGTTGAAGGCCGTCGTTTTTAGACGTCCAATCTCCAAATGTTTTTTCTTCTTCTTGAAACAAATCGTCCTTCATAAACTGTGAAATTTTTTCGGGCCCAAAATTTCAGAGAAGTGGTGAGAATGAGTCCGCATCGAACGGAGCGATCAATCAAGTTTGGGTTTGAAGTACTGATAAGAATCATTGAAAACTGCGTTAAGGACGGCACTTTATTTGTTACTAATGTGCCAAGTTGACAGTATCCTTGAAAAGAATATACATGTGAAGAGTGAACGGTCGTTCGTAGATCGAATATTGAGATCCGAGGCAGATTTTGAAAAGTTTCGAAGGCCATTAGCGAACACTTCGAGTGAGAAAAGCGAGGCGAGAATGGAAGTTTGAATGAATCTGATTAGAATCAAGAAAATAGCCATGATTTAGAGACAGTTTGAGATGGGGTGATTTTGATTCGTTCTGATTGCGTTTTGATTATGGATGGGTTTTTGAATTATCTGTAAGAAATATATAAGGTGTCCAAAGTCCAAGGTATTCGGTTTTTCTCCAAAAATTGGATTTTTGGCCAAAACTTCAAATTTTTGATAAAAATTCGAATTTTTGTCTAGAAATTGAATTTTTGGAGACAAAATGAATATTGGCCAAAAATCAAATTTTTGACAAAAATTCGATTTTTGGTCAAATATTAGATCTTTCTCCAGAAATTGGATTTTTTGCTAAAAATTCGAATTTTTGAGAAAAATTGAATATTTCCAAATTTCGAATTTTTCTCGAAAATTCGAATTTTTGGTCCAAAATCGAATTTTTGTCAAAAACTCGATTTTTACCAAAAATTCGAATTTTTGACAAATATTCGATTTTTGACAAAAATTCGATTTTTGACAATATTCAATTTTTCTTAGAAATTCGATTTTTGGCTAAAAATTCGAATTTTTGACAAAAATTGAATATTGGTCAAAAATCGAATTTTTGAAAAAAATTCAATTTTTCTCAAAAATTCGAGTTTTTGCTAAAAATTCGAATTTTTGATATTTCTAAAAATTGAATTTTTGGTAAAAATTGAATTTTTTTCAAAAATTCGATTTTTGACTAAAAAAAATTGAAAAAAATGCGTCAAAATTAGGGATTATAAGTTTTAACCCCAACAAAATCATTTCTAGGGGTAATTTTGTGCGAGGAATCGATTGCGCGCATCGAAAAATTCTGAAAAAATTTTCGGGGGTCAAAAAATTGAAAAAAATGCGTCAAAATTAGAGGTTGTACTTTTTAACCCCAACAAAATTATTTTTGGGGGTTTTTGACCTCTTTTCAGAATTTTTCGATGCGCGCAATCGATTTCTCGCATAAAATTACCCCTAGAAAAGTCATTTTTGCAAAAATTAAAAAAAAATTTTTTCGAAAGTACTGCTGCAAAGTTTACCCCCCCCCCTTTAACGAAAATCGAATATTTGTCGAAAAATGAATTTTTGACAAAATACGATTTTTGGCCAAAAATTCGATTTTCGCCAATATTCAATTTTTCTCAAAAATTCGATTTTTCGCCAAATATTCAATTTTTGGCCAATATTCAATTTTTTCCAAATATTCGATTTTTCGCCAAAAATTCAATTTTTCTTTTTTTGGCATTTTTGCGATGTTTTCATGCGTGAAGGTTGTTGAATCTTTTCCCCATTCCTTTCTTCTTTTTTACATATTTTTCTCTATTAGTTTTAAATTGTATTAACGTCAAAAACAAAGTCAAATGGTTTACCCTTTTTTATTACCGGTTTACACAAATTTCCTGACAACTTAACAATGAACGCGCTTCAAATTTCGATGCTGTAAAGGCGTTCTTCGCCTTTTCCGCGAATTACCGGCTCGTTTCTTCGTTGAAATTGGCAATCATCAAGAAGAACAGAGAGATACTACTTTTCCCAAACATCGTTCTTTCTCGACTTTTTTCTCCCTTCAGAAACTTCAAGTGGTTCTGAGTAGTTAAAAAAAACAACCATATTAAGAGAAGACAGTGCCCCTTAGTATAAGTCGAGATCGAGATCCAATTGAAAAAATTCCAAACCGGTTTTTATAAACTAACTTAATCAAGGAAGTCTGAATGAGGCCTAGTATCAACTCTTTCCCGAACAGCCAAGCACTTCAAACGACGTTTTTTTCTGTATTTTTTGGCGCGATTCCGTCGGCGAGATTACTTCAACGAATGTAGTCAGTAAGATGTGGTGATGTCTGGAATGTCGTAAACGGGTTTCAAAATTGTCACGCTTCAAAAATAGTTCTGGTCCTCGGAAGACGAAGAAGATGAAGAATGCACAAGACTGTACTTTAGGCCTAAGGCAGACTTTTTTCTATGTTGTTTTGATTCCAAACTGCACGCGCCTATTGTAAAACTGTATATTTCAATGAAAAAGGGGCAAAGAATGGGCTAATTGTGGGAGGGTCGGTTTTTAAGTTTAAACAAATACCATTAAAAAGAACGAAACGAATATCGTTATCAATCATTTCTGGGTATTAAGTTGTTCTGGTCGTAGATTCAAGGACCAGTCCAATAAAATAAACGTACCAATAATTTGCTTAGTTGGTTTGGGCTTAGGCTTGTGCTTAGGCTTGTGCTTAGGCTTGGGCTTAGTCTTTTGATCGTAGATTAAACTTCCTAGTATATGGTTAAGAAACCAAGTAGGACTGCTCGAACTTTTCATGGTGGGTCATTTGAAACATCTATTTTTGTACGTGTTCTCAAATTTATACAAGGTGCGCGCAATAAAAAGTGAATTTTTGTGATTTTTTGGGACCCGGAAATTTATTTTTTCCGAAAATGACCTCTCTAGGGATGATTTTATGCGGTAATCGATTGCGCGCATTCCCGACCCTGGTAATGCTAAATTTTTTGGGGAGGGGGAAATTGAATTTTTGGCCAAAAATTGAATTTTTAGAAAAAAATCGAATATTGGTCAAAAATCAAATTTTGGCTAAAAATTCGAATTTTTGGAGAAAAATCGAATATTTGGCCATAAATCCAATTTTTGGAGAAAATTCGAATACAACGAAAACGAGCAAAAAATGCCCAAATTAGATTATTATTTTTAGGCTTAGGCTTGGGCTTGGGCTTAGGCTTGGACTTAGGCTTGGGCTTAGGCTTAGGCTTAGGCTTAGGCTTAGGCTTAGACTTGGACTTAGACTTGGGCTTAGGCTTGGAAAATCGCTCTTCGTGCACCAATATTACGTCGATGTTACCCCTAGACAAGTAATTTCCAGATAAAAAAAATGCGAAAATGACAATCTTCACATCAACCCCAATTTTTCCCTGAATCAGGGTAAGGGAATCATTTTCAAGGTTCGCGAATTCTCGTAACCGATTCCCCTAGAATGACCATTTTTAGAAAAAAAGTAAATTTCCGGCTCCCAAAAATCTATCTAAAACTTCCCTCTTAATGACTCAAAAGTTTTGAAACCTACCAAATATAAAACGCAATGTATTTCGAAAAAGTTTATGATTTCGTTGAAGACTAATTGTTTATAGTGTAAAGTGTTGATCAGCAGAACATAAATGTGTTCGAATTGTTCAATGTCGCCGGTTGACTCAAAAATTCGTAAAAATTTATGTTAGTTAGTTATTCTTCTTCCTCTAAAACAGCTGTTTTTCGTAAAAAAGTTTTCGTTCGGACAGCTCATTCTGAGTAATTTTTTAAGTTGGAAAATTTTTCTTTTCGCTGAATTTGTTTGTCATTTCGGTCATTTTGTTATCATCAATCGGCAAGGAGTGACTATTTCTGGAATCATATGAGAAAAGTTTATATTTTTGTTGCACCCTCTACTCATTTTTAACCATAATAATCTTGTGCATGACAATATTTTTGACTTTTTATGTGTTTTCACCATATGACACACGTTTTAAAATATCTAAATTGCACGCATCCCCGCTTCCTCGACCCTGATTCAGGGAATGGATTATGTGTATTGAAGCGAAAATAGGCTAATTCAAGGTCAGGGAAGCGTTTTCAAGGTTCGGCAATGCTCGCACTTTATTCTTTGCATAGAAAAACCCCCTATAGGGTTATTTTGGTGAAAATTAAAAAACTTGCAAAATTCTCTCTTGTTTTTGAATTACACTATATATTCAGAAAGGTCATGAAAAATGGAGAAATTTTCGTTTTTACGACAATCTCTGAATTGGTGAAGTTTTCGAGAAAATTGCGTTTGAAATTTGAATATGTGTTCATGTTTTCGTTGTAATACACAAACTTTTTTGAATTTTTTGTACTAAAATTGTCAAATTTCAATGTAAATATCTCTTTACTATAGTAAATTATTAAATGTTAACGATTGAAAACAATCTATGCTTCTATTTTTTCTCTTAGCCATAAATTTCGAAATTTCCATTAAAGACAAGAAAAATTCTCGTTAGCTATAGCATTCCGTTGGTCTCTTTTCTCATGATTTTTTCGGTGTTATCTGTTATCACTTGAGCAATTCCAAACTAACAAACAACTCCCAAGAAAACTGATGATTCACTCATTTCATTAATTTATTAAATCCTGATTGAAAAATTAGTTTTCAAAAAAAATTCGATTTTTGAACAAAATTTTAATTTTGAGCGATTTTTGAGCAAAATCAAATTTTGCTCCACAATTTTAAGATCTTTGTAAAAATGGATTTGTTAAAATAATTCGTTTCAATAAACAGATTTGAATCAGGCATCAATCCCTTCGCTTCAATACACAAACACGTTTAAAATTTTTATGCAATTTTGTATGTCAAATATCTCCTCAGGGTTGTCGAATTGGAATTTACTTCCAAAGCAAAAAGTGGTTGCCCCAACGTGAACTTTCTTTACCACGTTTGAATAAAAATTCGGTTCAACAAGTGGACTGGTCCTTTAATGACTTTTCTAGTGTTATCTGTTATCACTTGAGCAATTCAAAACTGACAAACAACTCGCAAGAAAGCTAATGATTCACTCATTTAGCGAATTTATTAATTCCTGATTGAAAAATTACTTCTCACTTATCAACCTTAAACAAATTTGACTCATAAAAAAATATTATTTTTACGATTTTGTTCATTTCTTTTTTCGGAAAATCATACGAATGGTTTTTTCGTGTATTTTTATGAACGTTGTTCTGTCTCTCAAAGAAATGAACTGTCAACTCGTTTCTGTATCAAACTAAAAAACGTTTCTCTTGGGCAAGGGCGCTACACTTACGTTTTTTTTGTCTCTGTTAATCATTTGACTTAAAAAACGTTGAACGGTTCCACATACAAGTGGGAGACTAGAAAGATAAAACGGTTTTTCTTGTCATTTAAAGGACGTAAACAACTCGAATCAAGACTGGGGAATGAGCAATTAAAACCGAAACTGTTTTAGAAGAACCGGAATGACATGCGTTCCGCATTTTACGCCGAAAGGAAAAAAGATTGAAAAAAATAATACGATCATATGACTGTTCAAATTTCGTAGAGGGATTTTTATATATGGGCATATATATGGATATGGGCCCCTTATTCAGGGAAAGGGTTGGTGTATTGAAGAGAAATATTATATATGTTACCGTTTTATCTGATAAAACTAGTTTTATCTGAAAAGCCTAGGCTAGGCTTAAGCTTAGGCCTAAGCTTAAGCCTAGGCTTGGGCTTAGGCTTAGACCTAGGCTTAAACTTAGGCCTAAGTCTTTCAGATAAAACTAGTTTTATCAGATTTCAGATAAAACGTATATATAGATATGAGTATATATCGATATATATGGGCATATATATAGATATGGGCCCCTGATTCAGGGAAAGGATCGGTGTATTGAAGCAAAATACACAAACCCTTCCCTGAATTAGGATCAGGGAAGCGTTTTCAGTGTTTGAGAATACGCGTAATCGATTCCCCGCATAGAAAACCCCCCAGAAGTGACATTTTAAACAACCTAGCCCTCATGCACGACTAATTTCGATTTTCGCTTCAATACACCCTTTCCCTGAATCAGGGTCAGGGAAGAATTTTCAGGAACATTTATCTGAATATATCCTATCCTTTCTTGGTATAAACATCTTCACTTTTTCCACATCATAATTAACTTCCTCATCATTAATGAAAATTAAAATTCCAACAGGGAATCCTTGCAAAAAAGAACGATGAAAAGCCATGAAAATTCATTATTAGATTTCCCCATATATTTTTTACTAACAGATTTTTTATCATTATTAATATAATTTGCAGTTAATCTCCAATTTGCTAAATTAGCGCTTCAATTCCATTAGGATTAGCTTAAAGACTGTTTTGTACTCAAAGCACTGGGCTGGAAAAAAATATATGTGTTCTTCTTTAGTTGAACACAAAACTGGACAAAAGAGTAAACTAGAGAATTTGGAGGGGGGTCGCCCACGTGAAAAAATTTTCAAAAATTTTTTCTAGAAATGATCCCTCTAGGGGTAAAAACATACATGGAATCCAAATTTGACATTTTCGAAGAGAAAAAACGCTTCCCTGATTCAAGAAAGGCCTGTGTATTGAAGTGAAAAGTCACAAAAATGGGATTTTTGCCTAAAAACGACCTAAAAATGTGCGGAAAATCCGAATTTGACATTTAAAAAATTCCTCGGATTCAAGACAAACTGTATATCGACGCGAAAATTCGAGAAAATCATTTGTTAATTGAATTAAATCATTGGTTAACCTATAATATTGCAAAAAGTTTGAGCCTTATTTTTGTTTATTATCACGAATATAAGAAAAAGCGTTTTGTTTTTCGCGTCGATATACAGCTTGTCTTGAATTTGATAAATATCAAATTCGGATCCCCCGCACATTTTTTTGATCGTCCAATTTTGGAAAATTTGTTGAAAAAAAGTACTACGTCATGACTTTTACTTTCTTGAAAATTTGTGGTCTTAACTAATTTCCGGTAGATAGATGCGTACGACGTCATGATTTTTATTTTCTCGAAAATTGCTAGCTTCAATCATTTCCGGTACATAGATTACAGGAAAAATCATGATAGCTTTCCCATGGTTATAAACCGTGTGTGTGCTCGTGATATAATTACATGGACTGGGCTGTTTGTTTTGAACACAAGTGCATTCCATGCGTGCAAAGTGATAAGACTAAGCCTCACTTCGTTTGGAAAAATTGCTATTTTTAATAGAAAAAATGGAAGAGCCTCGCCCCTAACTTTCAAAGACTCGATTCTGGCATGTAAACAAGCTCGTTCTTTGATTCCCGAAATATACTATTAAAGAGCAAACTGTAATGGACTTCGAGGTGGACATGACGTGGTGTAGATGAAAGGAACTCCTACTTCGCTTTTCAACGAAAACAGCTTTTGTGTCTTATCAACACAAAATTCTTATCTTAAAAGTGTGAGCCACTCACTGGCGTCAGTTCAATCCGAATTGGCGACATAATAAATTCTGGAAAAAAGGAAAAGGTGTGTCACACCAAAAATTTTCGAAAGTAAAATGTTGGAGCACTTTTTTATATAAACAGTGAGAAATTATGTAGGTACCTGTCTCCACTAATTTTTTATCTAATAAGTAAATTTTTTATTAATCCTCTCGAAAAAAAACTATAACAGATATATATTCAGAAAGTTCACGAAAAATGAACCATTTTTTGTTTCTACGGCATGTTCTGAATCGTTGTAGTTTTTGAGAAAATTGCGTATGAAGTTAGAAGAGTTTCGAGTATAATAAGTTATATATTAAGCCTAAGCCTAGGCTTAGGCTTAACCTAAGCCTAAGCATTTTTGTCTTACAGTAAGCTTCTATTTATGTTTTTAAGCTTTTCGTCTTCAAATCACTGAAATTGCTTCTTCTTCGTTTTCATTTCCGGCACTCCATCATCTTAAAATTGTCACTCACATTTCTTTCGCCGAAACCATTTACACCTGTATGGCTTTAATTTCTCCAAGGAAAATTGTATCAAATATTTAAAAAATCATAGAATTTTCATTCATTTTCTGGAGCTTTTAAGGGGACACCCACGTAAAAATTCTTTCTAGAAATGATCCCTCTGGGGGTGAAAACATGTGAGAATCTGAATTTGAAATTTCCGAAGCGAAAAAACAGTTCCCTGATTCAGGGTATGTGTATTATGTATTGAAGCGAAAAGTCACAAAAATGCAATTTTTACCTTAAAACGACTCCTTTTGGGGGTAAAAATGTGATAGGAAATCCGAATTTGACATTTATAAAATTCCTCAGATTCAAGAAAAGCTGTATATCGACGCGATCAGGGAATTCCCTGAATCAGGAAATTCGAGAAAATAACATATTTTTATCTAAAAACAACGCTTTTTCTTTCCCAGCACATTTTTACCCCAAAAGGGATCGTTTTTAGGCAAAAATCGCATTTTTGCGACTTTTCGTTTCAATACACAATACGCTTTCCCTGAATCAGGGAAGCGTTTTTGCACGACAAACAGTTTTTGCTTCGAAAATGTCAAATTTGGATTCCATGCATGTTTTTACTCACTTGAGGGGACATTTCCAGAAAAAATTTTCAAAAATTTTTTTCACGTGGGTGGCCTTGTCATATTGTGTTAGTAGCTTCAATTTTCTTAATCATAGTTACTATTTCTAAGTTTAGCTGGATGCCTTTCTCACAAGATTGAGATTTCCGAGATTGAGTAAATCCGATTAAAAAATTCAATTAATATTAAAATCACACCTAAGCCACTCTTCTTGGAGAGGATTCTGTTGAGGGAGGAATATAAGCTGAGGCTTAACGTTAAAAGGGATCAGCCGACCATCTCATCTAACAAGAATAACTTTCTTGAGAATTTAATTTCATAGTCTAGTTTCTTTAATTATCTTCTTTTTTTCTTGATCCCTTTTCTGCTGCAGTTTTGTGGCTGTTTTAAGCCGGCTATTGTTTTCCAAAATAGCGGTGGCGGATGTCTTGTTACAAAATACATTAAAAATTAAAGTTACTACAGATTTACGGAGACAAGTTTAAATATAACTCTATGAGACGAACAAAATGACACCACAATTATCCAATTTGAAAATTGTTTTGAGTTATTGAAACGAAAACTCTGATTCATGTTTTCGTTTCAATAACCCAAAACAATTTTCAAATTGGATAATTTTTGTGTCATTTTGTTCGTCTCAAAGAGTTGTAAAAAATTGCTATAATGTTCATTTTATGAAAATTTAAAAAATCAGTGCAAAAATCGATTTTCCGCAAAAAATTCAAAAAAGTTTGTGTATTACAACGAAAAGCATGAACAATTTCACGCGCAATTCTCTCGAAAACTACAACGATTCAGAACATAAAAATAAAAAATGCACCATTTTTCATGAACTTTCGGAAACACCTAAAAATGGCATGAAAAATTTAAACGAGTTTGTGTATTGAAACGAAGGGATTGACACCATTTGAATTTCAATTTTTTTCGAATTTCTACAATTTTTTTCGAAGTTTTTCAATTTTTTCGATCTTTGTATTGATACGAAAATTTAAAAAAAAATCAATTTTCATTTTTAAACTTTCACTAAAAAACATTCGTCATTTTTTCAATAACCTCTGAGACGAATAAAATGACACCAAAATTATCTAATTTGTACATTGTTTTGGGTTATTGAAACGAAAACCCTGATCCAGAATTTTCGTTTCAATAACCCAAAACAATTTTCAAATTGGATAATTTTCGTGTCATTTTTTTCGTCTCATAGAGTTGTATAAAATTTTTTTGAAATTCTTTCTTTTTTGTTTACATGCAAAAATGAAATCTTGGCTTCTTGTACAGTGTTATTTTACTCTTTTAATTACAGATTTACAGGGTCTTATAGTATTTTCTAACAAAATCCGCATATTAGCCGAAATCCCACATTCCATCTCTGTAGTTCATTCACAAAAGCTGTCCAAATCTTTTCTGGTTCAAGAAAATATTATCCCTTAATATTCCAAAATTTCCATCTAATCGAAATCTTCTATTATAAGCATAGCAAGAATCTGTTTTTAAAAGTTCTATAATACAGAGTGGCTAAAAAAGTAGGATTTTTGCGATTCTTCGACCAAAATTTCGCCAAGAAAATTTTCTTAAATAACCCTATGGGGGGGGGGGGGTTCTATGCGAGGAAGCGATTGAGTACATTGAAAAATCTTAACAACGCTTCCCTGACCCCAAATCATCCCAAAAATGGTATAGACAAGAATGGGATGTAACGATCGTTCATACAACACATGAACGGGATGACCAAGAAGAGAAAAAAGAGATTTTTGCAAATTTTATGGTTTTTTGGGTATACACAATAACGGGACGATGAAGGGAATTACAAGCACAATTGTCATCGTCCCGTTCTTGGTCATCCCATTCATGTGTTTTTTGAACGATCATTTTCATCCCGTTCTTGTCTATGCCATTTTTGGGGACTGATTTGGGATCAAGGAAAGCATTTTCAAAATTTTTCAACGCGCGCAATCGATTCCTTGCATAGAAAACCCCCATAGGGTTATTTTAGAAAAAAATTTTTTGGCGAAAATTTGGTCGAAAAATCACAAAAATCCCTTTTAGCCACCCTGTATAAGCATAGCAAAAGATCTGTTTTGGAAAGTTCTATAATAGAAATTCCAAAGATTTTTTTCTGGATTCTAGAAAAGTTTTTCCTTTCAAAGCTCTTCCAGCAAGTTCTCCTTCCAACTAGGTTTTTCCTTTCCAATTACATTCAATTAAATTATTTCAACTTTTGTTCCAGATTTCCGCTTTTTTCGGCGCGGGCGTTTTATCCGGGGGAGTCTTCCAGGTTGGCCAAAAATTGATGCGATGATTAAAAAAATTGTAGTCAGGGTGGAAGAAGCTCGAAGAATGATTTGCACTCTTAATGATGGTAGACAAATCGAGTGTAAGTGAGTATTTGTATTAGAAGCGAATCCGGAAAAAATTATTTTAATTAGTGGCTTGGCATTGAAACTACAACTTTTTAATTATTTTATTGCTAGAAATTCCCAAGGTTTTCCAAATTTTGTATGAAAAATTTTTTGCAAATTTTTATTTTAACACAAGTAATAAGGAAAAAAACTATATAGGGTAACAAATAATAAGAGGAAAATGGGATTACAGGCAGGGGTACCAGATTTTGAAATTCTTCTCATTCCGAGACGGAGTCTCGAAACGGGTTGAATGTGTCTGAACATTGAAACGAAAATCCTGAATTTTAAATTTTTTTTAAATACGCGTAATTATTGGGTGTATTTAACAAAACAAAGACGGCATTCTTTATAGTTCGACGAGACGAACAAAACGACACCAAATTTATCCAATTTGAAAATTTCTTTGGGTTATTGAAGCGAAAACTCTGATTCAGGGTCTTCGTTTCGATAACCCAAAACCATTTTCAAATTTGATGATTTTTGTGTCATTTTGTTCGTCTCGTCGGATACACCTAGCTTACAATTGTCAGCATTTTCTTTCAAAATTTCATTCTTCCCTTTGATTTCATTTTCTCATCTTCAACTTAATTTGGCGACACGCGAACAAAGCCCAATGGTACAAATTTCTATATTTACATTTAATTTTGCAGACAGAAGCCCAAAAATCAAAACTCATTGAAATCAGAGAGAGAGAATCCCTATTTGAAGAAAAAAGGTAGCTAATTACTCGGAATTAGAATGTGTCGGGCTTTGTTATATAGCTTATAGAGAACGATTGTTTCTAGTAAATTGAATAGAAGAGATAAGACAGAAGGCCGGATATTAAAGTGTGTGTTGAGGGTGGAGAAAACAATTTCAAAATTAGCACGACCGGTAATTAAAGGTCTTTCTTGCAATTATTTTATATAACTTTTTTTTCTCCTAGTGAAGCCTATAACGAACAGCCAGGTCTATAGAAAAATTTTTTCCGCTTGCTTAACCTTGATTCAGGGAAGACAAAGTTTTTAGGACATAGAAAACGTCTATAGGTTGTTCGGAAAGTTTCTTCTCCAAGCTTTATTTTACGTTTTTAGGCAAAAATCGCATTTTTGCAACTTTTCACTTCAATATACAATACGCCCTGAATCAGGGAAGCCCTGAATCCTGAATCAAGGAAGCGTTTTTTCGCTTTGAAAATATCGAAATTCGATTTTTTTTAGCCAAAGTTTTTTTGAGAAAATGCGATTTTTGCGACTTTTCGCTTCAATACACAATATGCCTTCCCTGAATCAGGGAAGCATTTTTTCTCTTCGAAAACGTCAAATCCGGATTCTCTGCATGCTTTTCTTTTACTCCTAGAGGGGTCATTTCTTAAATCTCGATCTAGGAATGCGGTTTCGACACACAATTTTTTTCAGTACTAGGCAAGAGTGTATACTGAATACATTTTTTGAAAAAATCTGTATATTGACACGAAAACATGAGTTAAGACTGATGCGATCGTATTCATACACACTCTTGCCTCTAGTACTGAAAAAATGGTGTCGAAATCGCATTTCTGAATCGAGATTTAGTCAGATAAAGCTTGAGAAGATACTTTTCGAATAACCTAGTATATAAGAGAAAACTTTGTTCTGAATGAACTTCCTTGTTTTGTTTTCTAAACCTTTTAGAGTTATTAGAAATTGAGATTTAGAACAAGGGTACTAAGCCTAAGCCTAGGCTTAGACTTTCCGAATAACCTAGTATATAAGAGATAACTTTGTCCTGAATGAACTTTTTTGTTTTCTAAACTTTTTAGAATTATTAAGAATGGAAATTTAGTAAAAGAGGTACTAAGCCTAAGCCCAGACTTAGACTTTCCGAATAACCTAGTATATAAGAGAAAACTTTGTTCTGAATGAATTTCTTTGTTTTGTTTTTAAAAATTTTTAGTGTTATTATGAATTGAGATTAATAAAAGGGATATTAAGCCTAGGCTTAAGCTTATCCATTCATTTGTATCAACCTGTATCCACTTTTACAATATCTAGTATCTCTAGTTTATTTTCTCATAACATACGGTGCATTGAAAAAATCTTCTTCACCGGAAACGCATTTGTATTTTTAGTATTCCGCGAAAGATCTTCTTTTCATAGATTTTAATAACTTCTTTCGACTTACATCAAAAGCAGCATTGTAATTTTATTTTTAGTTTTCATATAAAGAGCGATTGTTGAAGCCTCGAGCGCGCCGATTTTTGACGCCATCTTGTCATATGGCGTCACAAATCGTAACAAACAACAAATAAGAACTCGTTAAGAGGAGTTATTTTAAGAGATGCTCATTGGGGAGGCAGGTGCGGCAGCTAACCAACGCACGTTCAGCACCCTTATCAGTTCCGTTCCCATCGTCGGCTTTCATTTGATTTCGAAAAAATGAAGAAGAAAAAAATTGCCAAAGCGATAAGCCGTAAAAGCATTCGGTTTCCAAGAAAAATTTCACAATTTAATCCGGACAGAAAGGGCGTTTGAAATTGTTTATGTTTTCGTTGTAATACACAAATTTGTTTGAATTTTTTGCGGAAAAATCAATTTTTAAAATTTTCATAAAATGAATATTGCAATTTTTTATAGCTAAATGAGACGAATAAAATGACACCAAAATTATCCAGTTTGAACATTGTTTTGGGTTATTGAAACGAAAATTCTGATTCATGTTTTCGTTTCAATAACCCAAAACAATTTTCAAATTGGATAATTTTGGCATCATTTGATTCGTTTCATAGAGTTATAAAAAATTGAAAATTTAAAAAATCGATTTTTGTTGGGAGGTTCCTCTACATCTTTAGATTAAAGAATAGTACTCATTCAAAAAGTTTGTGTATTACAACGAAAACATGAACAATTTCAAATGCATTTATCTCAAAAACTACAACGATTCAGAGGTTACCGTAAAAACAAAAAGTGCTTCATTTTTCATGAATTTTCCGAATATATAATTTTTCATAGTGTTTTTTCCGAGTGGAAAATCTTTTTTCTAGACTCATTTAGATTCTTTCCATTCCTGGAAATTCACGTTTCCAAGAGGTCGGCAAATCGCCAATTTGAGAGTGCATCTTTTTCTTATTATTTCTATTAAGTGATTAATCTTGTGAACTCTACTTCCTTAATAAGAAAATTATTTTAAGCCTCTTTTCCTATCAAATCCATAGAAAATCTTTAGGCGGATCTCCAAGCTTAATCGCAGCTTGGAGATTTCATTTTTGGAAAGTGAGGGTGGAAGGAGTTTCCACATTTTACACAATATTAGTTCTTTTTAGAGTGCTGCTGGAAGGCTGCAGGATGCTTTCTTTCTTTGATCAGAAAAATCTTTTCCATTTACGCATTGAATAAAAATTAAAGTTTTACGGTATAGCAATATTTTTTATGCATCAGCAACATAGGTCGGCAAGGTGGGGGGAGGGGTGAGGTGGTCCCTCACCACCTCCAACAAAAAAACGACCTTTTTTTAGCTTGAGGTAGTCTTCTGCACCCAATGGACCAACTCATATGTTCGGCGGGGTCTATGTGTGATCACTCCTCAATTTTGGGCTCATGATTGCGTGGTCCCCCCTCAATTTTGGGTCCGTGCATGCGTGGGTCAGGGGGGAGGCTCCCCCTCCTTGCCGACCTATGATCAGCAATGTATGCATTCGATTCTAGAAAAATCCCCAGACAGCCGATTTTTCGACGAAAATTCAAATTTTATTTTCGCTTCATTACACCCACCCCTTCCTTGAATCAGGGTCAGAGAAAGCGTTTTCAGGCTTCGAAAATGCGTGCAATTGGAGAGAACCTCCCCCCCCCATACCTGGAAAATGAAAAAATTTCTCCTTGGTCCCCCTTATGTTTTAGTCCAAAAATTTTTTTCGATAAAAACTAACCAAAATTTTTTCAACAAAAATTGCAATTTTCTGAGCATTTTCAGCTTAAAAATAAGCATTTTCAATCAAATTTTTCGCCTGCGGAGCTGTTTTTTTTGTTAAAAAAGGAAAAAAATCGAAAAAATTTTTCCCAAAAAACTCCCCCCCCCCCAAAATTACGACGCTGCCTCCCCTCCTATTTTTGATTGTTCTTTGGAAGAATTACTCCTCTCTATCATGGGTCACTGGTATTTTATCATACTAAATTCCATCATTCAAAAACAATCTATACAGATTCCTCAGATACTTTCTGAGGAATCTGTATAATCTTTATACTGTTTTGTCTTAACCCCACCCAAATAAAGCTCCACTACAATTTTTACCTATCTTGTTTCGCTACAACTTTTACCTATTTAAGCCCACTCGTTTTCACAGAGGCTCTATTTAAAAAACTCATAAACAATTGATGAGAAAAGTGTCCAACTCGAAAAATTCCTTTCACGGCTTATCACTTCGAGTCAATGCGACGCTCAAAGGGACCAGCCGAAGTAGGAGATTTCAAATTTTCTTTCAGGAACAAGTGATTCGTGGAGGACAATTCACGGCTAATCACCGAGACCAGTATGTGAAAAGTCAAGGGCGGGCGGAAGCAATTAGTGGCTTATCATTTTTGCATACATACATACTCGGAAATTGTTTTATTTAGTGAGTCACTAGGGAGATTTTATACGGCTAGTTGTTGTTGCACGATGAATTGTTTGTTGCAATTTTCAAGGTACTCATGAGTACTCAGGTCCATTTTTCAAAGTTTTTGGTCAACAAATGAATATTTTTTATGAATTTTTCCCAAAAAATCGAGAAAATTGCTTTTTTCGGCTTTGAAAAAAAGCAAAAATGCCTGAAAAAGTAACAAATGCTTTTTTTCGCAGCAATTTGCTGCGAAATAAGCGAAAATGGCGCAACCCTGGCTGTAATTTTTGAGAAAAAATTCAAAAAACGTGAACAAAAGTAATCGTGCCAATTTTCTTGTATAATTACCCTCATAATATCTTAGCATTTAGCCGCAATTTTCGACAGTAATAAAGATGATTTGTGTGCGGCCTTTTTCCATCATCCAAATGAGTGAACCCCATCTACAAATTATGCCATAAATCTTTTTTAAACTTCTTTCAACTTTCTTCAAATGCTTCTTTAAACGAACGCAATCTTAAAAGCTCCTCCTCGAAAATGGGCTTTCTGAGCCAGCAATTAGCCACCGTATGCCGCTACATGCACTCGGAATCACATCCCGTTTAGTTGTCGTCATATAATGGAATATATATAAGCCAATGAAAGCCTGCGTGGTGAATATCAAACTTTTTCTTTGTTGACAAAGTACAAAAATGTAAATCACGTGAGAGACAAGCCTTACTCTATCAACTTTTCTTGCTTTGTTATAGTAGCTCGAGTTGAAGTGTGGTAGCTTGTCGGTTGTCGCTGTGGTATAGTTTCATTTTAGGGTACTTTACTTTTTTGAGTTTATTTTCACGCTTTCACGTTTTTTACTTGAATTTTTTCAAGTTAATAGTGCCAAATTGTTTAATATTCGTGCGTCGCTTTTGATATGTTTTTTCGTGAAATGTTTTCGATATTTCTTTAACTTTTTTACTGTGCAAAATTTTACTTATTTGTTCATTTTAGATCCGAAATGTCTCCGGATATAGAACTCTTCCCCACGAACAATATTTCCAATCATCCAGCCGATATCTGCATTCGAGTCTTCTATCTGGATGAGACGAAAGCTGAGCCAAAAGGTTCGTTCTAAAACAAATCTAGGCAATGTCGTACGAGCTCCGAAGTTTTGGGGGAGGTCCCTGGCCAAAAATTTCAAGAAATCATAAGGATCCTTATGTTTTTCAAAAATTTTCCAAAAAAATCTTGGTTCCTTATATTTTTCGCGCCTATTGATGCGAAAAAGGCGAAAAGTCGCATTTTTGCGACTTTTCGCCTCAATACACAGATCTTCCCTGAACCAGGGAAGCGTTTTTTTGCTTTGAAAATTTCAAATTCGGATTTCCCGCATGTTTTTACCTCTGGAGATGTGATTTTCAGAAAAAATTTTCGAAAATTTTTCCACATGGGTAGCCGGCCCTCCTATTGTGCAATAGCTCCAACATTTATATTATTTTCCATTTTTAGAGCAAGTTCAGTACGCACACAAAGCAGTCTTGTCAAAGTCGCCATATTTTCACGAGCTTATCACCAAGAACTGCGAAGCGACTGTAATCAAATTGGATTTGTCACATATCAAAGACGCGTTGAACGCCTTCAAAGTGTTACTGGCATTCTTATACCGGGCTGATTCCGTTCTCACGGGTCTTGGACAAGCTAATGCCGAAAGTGTAAGCTTATAGAAAAGAAAATTTTTTTCATTTTCGGTTTTAGTTGATCCATCTCGCAAGGCTGTGCAAAATGCCTGCGTTGGAAACTCAAGTCAATATGCATCACCGAGCTGCCTTTTTTTCACAAGTTTTGGCTACATTGAATACGCCAACAACTGCTGCTCATACTGTGGATATGCCTGCATTCCAAACTTTATGTACAGGTAGAGATTCCATAAAGGCTTAGTGCTTTTTGTCACTATTTTGGGCCTTAAGGCACTATTTTTCGACCGCCTCGTTCCTGGAAACTTGAAATTTGTGAAAAAATGTCATTTTTTCAAAATTTCAATAAAAGAATGTCATATACACACCTGGGGGAAATCTGGGATGGTTCCCCCCAAGCCTGGTGTATAAATTCTTGAGTTATAGTAAAAAACCTGCGCCGCAGGCGAAATTTTTGAGAAATGCTTGTTTATACACTTTCGTACAGTTTATTCATTCTTAACGAATCTCTTTTAGCCTATATGCAAATGCAATCATTGCTACAAGCTCAACAGAACCAAAATTTATGGACAAAGCTCATCACATCGACCAATTCGGGCGTCTTTCCCAACCATTCTTATCTCCCGACCACAACAGCCAATGTCTTTCCACTACTCACCGCAACTTCTCTTCCCGGACTCCCAATCCAACATCATCCTAGATATTCTGAACCCAGAAACTCATTGGATGATCTTAACAGCGGCGAGAGGTAGAACTTTTTTCGTTTATTGTTTTGTTAGACTAGGGATCAGAAGAGTTTGATTTATCAGAAATTGCCTTTGTCTGATTTCCATTTTTTCATTTTGAGTCCTGTTCTAGACATTCGAAGAAAATACAAATTTAGTTCCAGTTATTGTTAATTAATAATAAAACAATAACCTTGCAAAAAAAGTTAATCGTTTAACGGCCAGGAGAGAAGCCGAGGGAGAAGTATAGAAAATTCTAGGCAGAAGAGGAAGGAAGGTGGAGTTATTTTTATGTACCCTGATCATTTTTTCCCAATCCTAATCGGCTTGTGCTAGTGTAAGAGATTTAATTAAATTATTCTCGAAGTAGAATAGAATACAAACTAGCCAATTATTCCAGCAAAGATCAGTAAATAAATATTTTTTGTAATATTCATAATTGAAACTGGACCGCCTTCTTTTCTTAATTAGGGTTTTAATAACTTGAAATCATTTGATTCATTAAAGATGTTTAGATCACCAGCTCGAAGTGATACCTCTGCTAGCTCTTCGCCAGCCACGCATGCAAGTGACTCGCAACTTGTGCCATCTAATGATAAAGAAGGTATGTAGATACAAAGTTCAAGAGAGTGAGGGAAATGTTGTGACCTGATTTGAATAGGTTGGAGTATTGACACGAAAACTCCGAAAATATAAAACTAGCTAAAAAATAGGGTGCATAAAAAACCGGAATTTGGGCGATTTTTTCATGTTTTTTTTCTGACATGTTCCTCAGAATAAATCTTCATTGATGAATCCTTCATTTTTTTAGGTTGGTGCCGAAACAAAAAGTACATAGAAACCGTGCCCACCGGTTATCGTTGTAGTGTGTGCAGGAAAATTTATGGTCGCTATAACTCAGTGTCCTATCATGTAACTATCTACCATCGAAATCCGCCAATTAAATGCGACGAAGAAGGCTGTCCATTCACAACACGCGAGGCTCGTTATATTCATTTCCACAAATACTATCGCCATCAAATCCCATTGCCTCCTTCAATTGATCTCGGTATGTGGCTTAGCTGAAGAGAGATGGGCTGAGATTTTTCCAAAATCGGATTAATCCAGATTTTCCGGGGAAAATCTGGAAAAACCTTTTTTTTCAGAAAAATCCCCAGTTTTTCTCAGATTTTTCCGGAAAATTTTGGAAAAATCTGAACAAATTTGGGAAAAACCAGTTTTTTTCGGAAAGATCCCATCTCTATTTAGCTGTATATTATTGACTTGTAATTTATATCTCTATTTTTCAGCCTCTCGAAAATGCATGTTCTGTCGTCACATTTCGAAAAGTCCAGCAATGTTGGATAAGCATATCAATCGGCATGTTGCCGATTGTACCAAGAATGGACACCGTTATGATTGTCCGCTCTGCCAATTTTCCACAAATGATCAGAGGGTCATGTTTGAACATCTACGTGATCACCAAATCCCAAAAGGATCGATGAATGACAATGTTGTTGAAAATTCATGCACAATCTGTGATTTTAGGTAAACGATATTTCATATTGAATTTTTCTTTATGAAAAATTTTTAGAGGTAGCAATGAAACTGAGTTGCAACACCATGTTCTTTTCAAGCACAATATTCTCTTTAATCAAGAAGATTTGCCTTCTTCATCCAATGTCGCTGAAACTAGTAGCTTATGGTAAAAAATTTTTAAATTGAAATTTTTTTAATTTTTTGTTTTAGCAGTGATGAGAAAATTGACGTGGACTCACTCGATGAGGTACAAGAATGTGAAGAAACTAGTCTTTCACAAGCCTCGCTCAGCGATGAACTTACTCAATGAAGTCAACGAGTTCTGTTTAGTGTCCGATCCCGTTCCGTACCGAAAATCCCGAGATTTTTGGCATCTCGTCCCGAAAAACTTGATTGAAACTCGATCTCGTCTCCAAAAGCTCGGGATCGAACACTAGTTCTGTACAATACTCCTGTTTTATTCTTTTTTTGTTGTTAAGATTTTTGGATTTTTTTAAATGGATTATAACTCTTTTCATGGCTAACCAGAAATGACGTTCATAAAGTTGACAAGATAACGTTGAGAACACGTGATACGACTTCTATTTTGTCCACATGACTTAATTCGTCGTGGAAAAATGTCTAGACTTCAACAAACAACGCTGCGCGTAAATTGTGGACAACAATTGATAGTATTGTGTCAACTTTATGAACGTCAAAAAAGTGTGCCACTTGCTCTTGCTCTACGTGGGTGACCTTTTTTCTGGTTGGTCATGAAGAGTTATTATACTGCTTTACTTGCCTGATTCGCTTTTCCCAATACAAAAGAAATTTAAAAATGAAATTGATTTTTATAATTTTTACGTTCGAAAATTTCACGCTCGAGATGGGAAAGCGAGTTTGGTTAGGTGAAAATTGAAAAGAATAGTTCAAAAGAATGCATTCTTGAATTTTAGCTAGCCTTATAAAATAAAATATTTTTTATGAAGCCAGCTAAAATTTTAGATTGCTACTTTTTTGTACAAAATTTTGTGTAGAAAAATTGGAGGCTAACAAGGAGAGCCCACGTGAAAGATTTTCCGAAATTTTTTATGACCCCTCTAGAGGGTAAAATCCGAATTTGACATTTTCGAAGCGAACAAACACTTCCCTAATTCAATAAAGGCTTGTGTATTGAAGCGAAAAGTCGCATTTTTGCGACTTTTCGCTTCAATACACAGCCTTCTCCGAATCAGGGAAGCATTTTTTCGCTTTGTTAATATCAAATTCGATTTCTCGCTCGTGCACACGAGAAAAAGTTTTCAATTTTTGTAATATTTGAAGGGATTTTTTCGCATTGAATTTTTTAAATGTTCTTCAGTATTAATTTGTATTGAATAACAGGGTCGGTTTCACTCGACATTCTCATTCCATAATCTTAAATATAGTAATAATCGCATCTTTATATATGGCCTTATTCTGCCATTATTTCTTTCGGTCTCTCTATATATTTAAATGTTTGTTTATACTCGCTTTTGGGAACTTTTTTATGATTATATAAATTTTTTTAAACATCATTTTTAACAATAATGCAAAAATATATACGAAGGTTTTCACGCTTCAGGAATGCAAACAATCGATTTTTCGAATAAAATTACCCCTAAATATGTCATTAAAAAAATTTTTCGATTTTTGATCTTGGGCTACAATAGCTACAAAATTTTTTCGTTCTTTTATTTAAACGGTTATTTACATGTGGTTAGCATAAAAGAAATTTGTTAATAACAAAGACTGAAAAAAAACAATAGGATTTATCTATTTACATTTTGAGATCAACAAAAAACAACAATCTTTATATTTCAAAATATTAACTAATCTTCAGGCAAATCGAAGCCCACTCCAAACTTCTTGCTCAAATAAGCTTTGAATTTTCTGGACTTAGTTAATAGCTCGGAATCAACGCCGGATGTATCTGAAAAGATGAGATTAGTTTTTTAAAATAAAAAATTGATATCCTAATATACAGTGACGTTAGATTAATGATGAGTCAAAATGTGACAATTTCACTTTTCAAGGTTAAATACATATCGATTGACTTATTTTGATCTTTTCTCAGCAAGGCTTTAGGATGATTCGAAAAGGGCTTTTCGCAATATATATAATGAAATTCGCATAATAGGATTTTCTAATGGATTTTGAGCTCAAAATTCGAAAAAATCTCAAAAAAACATCCTAGAGCCTGTGCTGGGCCGAGATCGAAACGAAATTTTCGAGTTTCGCTAAATGGAAATCGGGGTCAAAATCGAAATTTAATTTAAAAAATTTTTACCAATAATAAAAATTGTTCACCAAAAATGTCTATTTTTCAACAAAAATTGCTATTTTTCTAGCAAAAATATAATTTTTTACTGATTTTTTTATAAAAAAGAGGAAATTATAAACATTTTTGTGAAAAATTGTATGAGGGACCCTACTTTCAGACCTTCGGTCCGTAAAATTTTCTCAAAATTTCGAAAAAAAATTTGGCCTCGAAATCGAAATTTCGACCCCCAAAAATGGGTCAAAATAAGAAATTTGTATTTCGACCCAGCACTACTAGCCCTCAGTACTATTCTCCATTCGTCATATTGCTCTACATGTCCAACCATGCTCACTCAATTTACCTTCAACATTAGCAAATAACAAAGAAAGAGTAGAAACCAAAAAATTGTCTTTAGCTAGCACATCATGGAAGAAATCGTCCGGACATTCTTTCAATTGGAACAGTAAGATCATCAACAACTCTTTGAATAACGAAGCTCGGCTGACTAAAGCGCTTGTACAACTGCACAACAAATGGATCAGACGCTTCCATTGCTCGAAGCCTTCATACACCTAAAATAAAAACATATAGGGTAAAAACCGCCATTTGGTCATTTTTTGACGAAAATTTTTCAAAAATTTTTTCTCCAAAATGACTCATTAGGGGTATTTTTATGCGAGAAATCGGATTTCGCGCATTGAAAACCTTGAAAACGCCTCCCAGGCCATGAAATATACGATTTTCATATTTTTCCAGTTATTTTCAATAGGAATTCCTATTTGAAAATCTTATATTTCATGGTCTAGGAGGCGTTTTCAAGGGTTTTCGATGCGCGTAATCGATTTCTCACATAAAAATACCCCTGAGTCATTTTGGAGAAAAAATTTTTGAAAAATTTTCGCCAAAAAATGACCATTTTTGGAACACCCTGTACTATATGATTGAAATTGTAACGTTTTTTGTTTTAATTATTTACTGGATTATATGATCCTTACCTGGCCCATTAAAAACACCACAAAGGCATATTGGAATTCGCCAAGAAACTCGTTAATATCGTTATCCAGAGAAGCCAGTAATTTATACAATCTTTCTGAACTATCAATGCCTGCTCTTTTGAGATTCGTGTCTGCCAACTAAATTAGCTATGGATGTTAGCTAAAAAAACAGTAGTAGCTTACTGTAATTTGAGGCACTTCCGAAAAGTTAATCTCGAAGCCGGGTTTTACATTCATTATGGGGAGTCCGAATGTATCCACATAGCGTACACGGGTTTGCTTCGTTCTGTCAACAACAAACATTTTTGAAGGGTCGCTCTAAATTAGGGGGAAATTTTAGTAGGAAGAACATAAATATGATTGTACTCCCCCCGATTAATATACCGCAATCAGGGATGCGACGTCTCAGGCCAATGGTATTTTACAAGGTCGAGGCCACAAATTTTTGCGGCCCGAGTCGGACCGTAAAAAGTGAAATATAGAAGGGGAGGGGGAAAAAATCCTCGCCTAAGGGACAAAAGTCCTGGCCAAGGGGGCAAAAAGTCCTGACATTGTCAAAAACGCTGAGAAGGTTTTTTCTCGTCCAAAATTGTCGAGAAACACGTTTTTGAAATATCAAGACTTTTGCCCCCATGGAAAGGACTTTTGCTCCCTTAGCCGAGGCCTTTTGCCCCCTCCCCCTTGTGTTTATTTTTGCATTGAAAATATTTATCTTTGCATTGAAACTATCTTTATTTCGATTTTTGACGAATTTTTAGGTTAAAAACACCATATTTTCAAAAATAAATTATCGCCTGTGGCGCTGATTTTTGCTTGAAAGGAAGAAAATATCAATAAAAAATTTTTTTGAACTATTTTATATAAAGGTAGGCCGTTAGGCACGGCCCATGGGCTGGGCTCGCGATTTCTTACAGCCCTAAATGGGCCAGGGCCGCGAATTTTGCGATCTAGAATGGATCGTAAAAAATCGCGGCCTTATCGCACCTACAATAAGCTGGTTAAATCCAATTCATACCGATTGTTTCGCTTCTTCTTCCTCCTTTGTTATTACTTCAGACTGGCCAGTAATCCTACCAAGTTTGTTCTTTGGTTGCAATCGTTTTATAGTCTTTTCTGAGATGCGATTGGATAAGGAAATCCACGAGCGGTAATTTTCATATGGATATGGCCCAAGATTTCTGTCAAGATTCTTCAAATTTGCACGAATTCTTTGAATCTAAAAAAGTTCGCAACTAGTATCGATTAGGTATCTCCCACAGAACGTGAAATTTTTCGAAAAAAATTTGAAAATTAATCCTCTAGGGGTAATTTTATAGTCTTTTTTTTCGTCAAAGATTTTTTTCTTTTATAAAATTTTTCCGATTGAATCAGGAATTAAAAAAAGAATTGTTTATTGAAACGAAAAAAAATTTAAATTCTTTGAAAAAATTTTTTAATCTCTGAATACGAACTACAAACTATATTAGAATTTTTGAATTTCTCTCAAAGAATTTAAATTTTTTTCGTTTCAATAAACAATTCTTCTTTTAATTCCTGATTCAATCAGAAAAATTTTATAGAAGAAAAAAATCTTTGACGAAAAAAAAGACTATATGTGGGGAATCTGAATTTCACATTTCCAAGACCTGAAAATCTTTTCCCGAATCAAGAAAAGGCTATTTATATGGCATGTGATTCTTGTCAAAAATGTGTATAAATAGCCATTTCTTGATTCGGGTAAAGATTTTCAGGTCTCGGAAATGTAAAATTCGGATTCCCCGCATAAAATTACCCCTAGAGGGGTAAACTTCCAAAATTTTTTTCAAAAAATTTCGTGGTGGGACACCTAATTGATACTAATTCCAAAAGTTCATATGAAAATGTACAAAACGATAATTTTTGGAAAAAACATCAACCTTCCTCATTTTCTAGTAACCTTATTGACTCCCCCCACGTTAAACCTACCTCCACAGAATCGGAAACGTCGTCAATAAAATCTTCGTTTTCTTTGCTCCAAGTTCGAACAAGGATCTCATGTTCTTTGAAGTTATGAAAGAAGCCAATTCGTGGTGCATCTTTGACACTAATATAGATGAAATGAACACCAGGCGGAATCATTTTCAGCCCAATAAATTTCGGTGCGACGTTCCAAGATTTATAATCAATCCCAAATTCCATGCCTTCTTCAAAGTTTTTGAAGACCTGAAACAAATAGTTCGAATATTTGTTTTTCATTCTTAACTTACAATAAAGCCACCTCGTTCAAAAAGCTCTCTAGCCAGTTCTTGCGACATTTCACCTTTAGCTAAGAATGACTGCATATTTGTATCTAACGCCATTCTTAAATAAAAAAATGAATAACCAAACGCCAACCTGCTCCCCGAACAGAAACACTAGGAATCGAATCCATGTAGTGACAATGATACCTTCTTGTATAGTTAAAAAACTTGAAGCTATAGTTCACTTGTTGGGAGGCACTATCATGGTCAAAAAGTCGAAATTTTTTTCTTTTAAAACCAGTCGAAAACATCCTATTAGGGGTATTTTTAAGCGAGAAAAACATTGGTATATTATTTTTGCGTAAAAATCTATAAAAAAATACTGAAAAACTTCATTTTTTGAATTAAAACTTCATTTTTTATATAAAAAACGGGTTATAATTCAAAAAATGAAATTTTCAGTAATTTTTTTATAGATTTTCACGCAAAAATAACATCACCTATTTGCTTATCGACTAAAAAACTCCCTAAAGAATGTTTTCAGCAAATTAAAAAAAATTTCGACTTTTTGACTATGATAAGTGCCTTCTAACAAGTGAACTAGCTCCAAAAACTTTATTATAACAACAATTTAATTCCTAATAAATAATTGAACAGCATAAATTAACAAAACCAACAATATTATCCAAAAATGTATTTATTTCTGTTTTTTCGCATCGGTAACCGGCTTGTCA